>JAVJHY010080638.1:0-23275 GCA_035593235.1 Phascolosoma agassizii
GCCTCAATTTTACCAATTTTTAGTAAGTTTTTTGTAGATAAAGCGTCAAACGGAGTTGTTCCAGTTGCGCCACCATTTATGAATCAAAAGAATTTTTGGAAGTATAAAGAAAATAAAAATATTGATCAACAAGAAGTTATTGAAGTTGTTTCAAGAATTCAAAAATGGACTGATCAAGGAATTTCAATGGAGATGATTTTAAATATTAAAGATGGTATTAAAGCTAAAGATATTTATGATTTATACCATAATGCGTGGACAAAAGGTTGTAAGACCGTCTATTACGTGAGAAGTTTAATTAAGTCAGGAGAGATTTCTGAGAAGGAAGAATGTGTGAGTTGTGCAAATTAAAATGGAAGAAACAGAAGTTAAACAAGTATTAAAGAAAAAGTTATTATTTAACCCAGCAGGGAATGATGATGTGAATGATAGAAGGATTATTGGTGGAAATACAACTAATCTTTTTAATTTAAATAATGTGAAGTATAAGTGGACTCAAGAATTATACAGAGTTATGATGGGAAACTTTTGGGTTCCTGAGAAAGTTGATTTATCATCAGATTTACAATCTTATAAAGAATTAACTAAACATGAAGTTAAAGCGTTTGATGGAATTTTAAGTTTTTTAACTTTTTTAGATTCAATCCAAACTAATAATATTTCAAATATTGCTGATTGGATTACAGCACCAGAGATTTCAACTCTATTAGCAATTCAAACTTATCAAGAAGCAATTCATTCACAAAGTTATTCATATATTATCGAATCAATTATCCCAGCTTCAAAGAAAGATAAAATTTATGATTTCTGGAGAGATGATAAAGTTTTATTAGAGAGAAATGAATATGTTGCTCAAATTTATCAAAATTTTGTTGATGATCAATCAACTGAAAATTTTGCTAAAGTAATTATTGCAAATTATATTTTAGAAGGAGTTTATTTTTATAATGGATTTAACTTTTTCTATAATTTATCTTCAAGAAATTTAATGCTTGGAGTTGCTGACGAGATTAGATACATTAATAGAGATGAATTAACTCATGTAGTTATTTTCCAAAATATGATTAAGGCATTAAAAGATGAACAACCAGGTTTAATTACTGAAGAATTAGTTCACGAAATGTTTAGAGAATCTGTTGAGCAAGAAATTACTTGGTCAAATCATATTTTAGGTGAAGAAATATTAGGAATTAATAATAAGTCAACTGAAGAATATACTAAACATTTAGCAAATTTAAGATTAGAAGCAATTGGTTTTTCTAAATTATACGAAGGATATGATAAAAATCCATATACACATTTAGAAAGATTAGCAGATAAAGATAATGATAATGTAAAGTCTAACTTTTTTGAGAGTACTGTTACAAACTATAATCAATCATCATCTGTTGAAGGTTGGGATGATTTCTAGAAATTTTTTAAATTTCTAAGCATTCATTAAAATTTAATGAAGTTTAAATTTTTGAAAATTTATTAATTATTTTTTTAAAGTATAATTCTGAGTAAAATTAAATACGTAAGTATAATTTTATTATTTTTAAGTAGAATTAATAGGATGAATTTAAGGTAGAATAAATAAAATATGTCAGGAGGGAGGTAGCTTTTACGCTACTGACTCTCGATACTTAAAGTGGGTCGAGGGCGATGTTTCGTTCCTGTCAAAAACACCAATAACTGAACTAACCTCCAATTAAAAAGAGTATAAACTGTAATAAGTAGTTTTATATTCATAATATAATGTATAAATAAGAGTTCAAGTTTTAAATATAAATTTTAAAATTAGTTAAATATTTTAAAAATAGATTGTATAAACCAATAGTTATCGAGGATAAAAGTTAATTTTCCGTTTTTCATCTAGGTTTCAAGTAGATTTAAACATGAATATTGGTGCTTATACGAATCTAATTCAAATTATATTAGCGTTTGCACTCTGAAACATCATTCATAAATTGAATTAGATTCGAGCAGTAAATTTGATAATATTTTTAATAAAATAATATCAAAAATCTTTAAGATTAGTCCAGGTTATAAATCCAGAAATGTTATAAAGTTTTATTTAAATAAATATACCCACAAATTAAAAAATTTAATTTAATAAATATTTAATTAAATTATTTCAAAAAGTTTCTAATTTTTTGAAATTTTTAAAAGAAGTTCTTAATTTCTTTTTATTGTCAGGAAGTGAAATATAATGTGAACTAATAATACTGAGAGTTATTAATAGCGATATTTTTTCCCTACTACATTAATTTAATAGTACCATTAAAATAACTGCAATAGTTCATTCAGTAAAAAAATCTAATTTGGACAATTTACTTCCTAAATATATTTGAATTAAATAGTATTTATCAATTAAGTTAAATTAAATAGTTTTAAATTTGAGGTTGAATTTTTAAATAAAAATAGAATATATAGTTAATTATTTTTAATAAAATTAAATTTAAGTTTAGTTATATTTTTAGAATTACAATTAAAGAGATATAAATAAAATAAATGTTTTTAATAATTATTCTAATTATAATCTCAAATGAAAGTAAGCATATTGACCGAAAATCTGAAGTGCTTTAAGGGAATAATTAATCAAATAATTAATTAAATTTGTGTACTAGGCAAATTTGAATTAAATATAATCTCTCAGTATAACTATTTGCGTCTTACTTTCTAAGTAAAATATAAATTAAATTAATTATAAATATTAGTTTGAATTATAGAATAAATATTTTAGAGTGTAAAAAATAAATTAAATATGTGAAAAGAATTGAATTTAGAATAAAATACGATTAAATAAGAAATATATTTAAATTAGAATTGTATAAAAATTGGAGTTTTTAATTCCAAATAAGTATTTATTTAATCAAATAAATTATATTTGATTAAGTAAACCTTTTAGAAAGTGATAAATTTAGTAATCAATCCAGTACCTGAAGTCATACTGGACGAACTCTAAAGTTAAATAAATAATAAATATTTGTACGAATAATTATTTTATATTATCAACTTCTCAGTAAGAGTTCAATATTTAAATGGAATCATCACTTCCCATAATAAATATACTAGTAAAAGTATTTAATTTTTAGTTAGAATTATAAAATAATTAATTAGAAGTATAAATTTTAAATCATAAATATATTTTTATTTAAGAAAAATAGAATATTAGTAGATTTAAGTCTAGTTTTGATATATGAAATAAAGACATTCCTTATTTAATATGAAAAAAATTCTAGAACTGATGAATCTTAATTGATTCCACCAATCCTAAAACTTCTAGGAGTTTTAGGAAAATAAAAGCGTATTTGGACTCCAAATTCTGAATATTCGAAGCAACAAAACTAATTTTCAATCCGTTTTGAATTGTACAGATCCAAAAGTATGATTAAAAATTTTCAGATAAGTTTTGTTAATAGATAGGATGCCTTTACTTCCTATATATAATATGAATGAAACTAATTAATAATATTAGTATTAATCTTCAAGTGAATACGGAAACAAGGGTTGAAAAATGAAACAGATTAAATTAATTAACTACTTAGAATAACAATTAAATCTTAAATCAGATAAAGTTATTAATTAATTACTTATGAATAAAGTAAAAAAGGAAATTTTAAAAAAAATCGATAAAAATATGAGTTTAGTTCACTATGGAACAATTATTTTTGGGATTGGATTATTAATTGCAATAATTGCATCATTAGTTGCAACTTATGGAACTATGACTGCTATGGCTACAAAAATTGTTACAGGGATGTTAATCATGGTTGGAATTATCGTAGGACTAATTAACATTACAACTAAGGAGACTGTTGCTTTTTTAATTTCAGCTATTGTAGTTGTTATGTTAATTGGACCATTTATGGCAAATGTTATTCAAACATTTGGAATTGAACAAACTGGAAGTAAATTAATTGGAGAATTATTTAAAAATCTAATTGGATTAATTGTGCCTGCCGCATTAGTAGTTGCTGTTAAAACATTATTTTCCACAGCTAAAGATGATAATGAAATTAAATCAAATTAATTTTATTATTTTTTAAACGAGAAAAATTATACCAAAATATTTCTAAATAATAAAATTATTAAATTAGACAAATATTATATTTTTAAATTATTATAAAAATCAATAAAGAAAAATTAATTTGTAATTAATTTTTGATGTCTGAAATAAAGATATACCTTATTCCATAGAATAAATATAAATTTTAGATAAACTAAAATTCTTCTACTTGATTTAAGTCCCCTAAAAGACCTTTCTTCTCTAATTGTTTAATCTCATTTGGCTTGTATTTGTAAGTTAAATCAGCTTTTTTCTTATCAAATTCCCAAGGTTCTAATAAAACAATATCTCCTTCACGAATCCATAAATATTTTTTAGACCTTCCAGGAACTCTTGCCATGATAGTTGTACCATCCATAGCACGAATAGTCATTCTTGAACCACCTAATCTTTTTTCAACTAAACCAATAAATTGGTCACCCCTTGGAATTCTTGCTCTAACATTTTCTTGGTTTTGCAAATCTGCAACTCCTTTTTTTAAATTACTTGCCATATATCTAGTAAAAATTAAGTCATAGCCATTTATATAGGTTAGTAATTTAAAGGAAAAATAACCAAATAAATATAGATTTATTATCTAAAAATAAGTAATTAAGTTATTTTAAATATTAATTATTTAAAGTCTAAATGATATAAGTGTAATACAGCAACTAAAAAACTAATAATCATTGGACCTAAAAATAATCCTAGAAAAAAACCAAAAACTTGAATCCCACCTAAAACTGAAAGTAATACTAAAAATTCATGAATTTCTAATTTTTTATTTAGTAAAAATGGGCGAATCATATTATCAATTAATCCAACTAATAATAATCCATAAATAAATAAACCAACTGCTGAACCATAACTACCAACAATAAATAAATAAACTACAGCAGGTAACCACACAATAGCAGGACCAAATAAAGGAAGTAAAGCACATAAAGATGCAACAATAGACCAAAATACTGGAGAAGGAATTCCTAAAACCCAAAATGCCAATCCAACTAAAATTCCTTGAAGGATAGCTAAAAATAAAGTGTTGTAAAAAATTGCAATTAAAACATCTTTAAATTTTAAAAATAAACTATTTTTATAAGAATTTTTCATAGGAATTATTTTTTTAATATATTTTACAAATTTATCACCATCCCTTAAAAAGAAAAATATTCCAACTAAAAAAATAATAAAACCAATTAAAAAACTAGTAAATGAAGTAAATATTACTTCAACTGAGCCTAAAAAATAATTATTTAATTTTATAGATAATGAACTAACTGATAAAGCAATAAATTCTATATTATTACCAACTAACTCACAAATAGCAGAACCATCACAATTAGAAAATTTAGCATTTTCTAATAGAGTTTTTCCACCATCAAATAAACTAGAAGACTCATCAATTAATGCAGAAGTTAACCAAAATAAAGGATAAGTTAAAACTATTACTAAAACTAATAACATAAATAAAGCAGATAAAGATTTATTTTTAGTTAATTTTAAAATTTTTAAATAAGGTTTATATAATAAAAAAACTAAAATTGCTGCAAATAATAATGGCGTAATAAATGGTTTTAAAATATAAAAAAATAATATTGTTAATGATAAAATTAAAAATACCTCAAAATAATTTTCAATTGTCGTCATTTCAGATTGTCTCATAATTAAATCTAATTAAATTAGGTTTTAATTAATTATCATCACTTTAAAATAAAAAGTATAATAAAATTAAAATTAAATAAATAAAATAGAAATAAAAACAGATGAAAAATTATTCATCAATGTTTGCAGCTTCTTTGTCAACATAACTTGTCATATCTTTTAAATCTAAACTTAGAACTCCAGAGATTTTATTTTTATCCATCGTAACCCCATAAATAGTTTGAGCAGATTGAATAAAATGTTCACTGTGTGATACTACTACATATTGAGCTTTGTGTGCATTTTTCCTAATTAATTTACCTAATTTTTCACAATTCATAATATCTAAAGCAGCATCAATTTCATCAAATACATAGAAACTTGCTGGATTAAATTCTTGAACTGCAAAAATGAAAGCTACAGCAGTAATTGTTTTTTCACCACCAGATAAAGATTTAATATCTAGATAATTTTTCTCAGATAATCTCACCCTAATTTCAACCCCAGATTCCCATAAATTTTCTTCATCTTCAATAATTAATTCAACTTTTCCTTTTGTAGATAATTCATCAAATAAAGTTACAAAATGACCTTTTAAAATGTCAAAAGTTTCCATAAACTTTTCCTTTTTTTTACCATCCATCTCAGCAATAAATTCTAAAATTTCATCACGTTCAGAATTTAAAATTTCTCTCTTTTCAAGAAGTTTTGTGAATTCTTCATTTATTTTATCATAAAGCTCAACAGCTTTCATATTAATTGAACCAAAACTTGCAACTCTAGATTTTAAATTATTTACTTTAGATTGTAATTCTTTTACATCAATTGGAGAACCAATTAATCTTTCCTCAATTTTTTGTAATAAATCTTCTAAACGTTTAATTCCAACTTTATCTTCTTGTCCATCTTCAGATTGTACAAGTTCCGCTTTTGTTTGTGCGAATAAAACCTCTAAATCATCCGATAAAGTTTTATTTAAAGTTTCAAATTCTGAAATCATGTATCTGATTTGTGCAACTTTATCTTTAATTTTATCATAAGTTACAAATTCTTTATCATATTTAATTTCTAATTTCTTTTTATCTTCTCTTAACTCATCCCTCTGAGCAATTAAATCTTTATATCCTTTAGATAATTCTTTTTCAAGAGCGCGATTATTTTTTAAATCCTCAGTTATCTCGCGAATTGTTTGAGTCATTTCATCAAGTTTTTGTTTTAAAACTGAATCTGAACTTTGTGAATCTTCTAAAATTTTAGTTAAATTATTTAGTTCTGGTTTTAAAACTGAATTTAATTTAATTGAACGATTATCGATTTGAGAATTTAATTCAAGTAATTCATTACGAACTTCATCCCTTTGTTCTTCTAATTTATTTAAACTATCTAAGACCCCACTTGTTCCAGAAGATTCCCCTTTAAGAATTTTCTTTTGAGAGTTTAACTCATCAATTCTTTCCTGTAAAGTTTCAATATCACGTCCAAGTTTTTTTAAGGAACCTTCAATAACCATTTTATCACCAACAATTGCTTCAAGTTCCGATTTAACATCAGATGAATCTCTCCCCTCAATAGATAATAACTTTTCTAATTTTACAACTTCCCCATCAACATCATTTTTTCTATGACGTACGTCAGATAATGAATTTTCAGTCTTTTCTTTTTCTGAACGAAGATGAGATAATGTATTACTTAATCTTGAAAGCTTATCTTCAATAGCAGCAGATTTATCAGTTAATTTATCATCTTTAAATAATCCAATACTTTGTTTTCTTGCTTTGAACCCTCCAGACATCGCACCAGATTTTGCAACTAAATCTCCATCAAGAGTAATCATTTTATATCTCCCAATACCAATATTTTTAGCATATTCAATATTTTCAATAACTAATAAATCTCCAAAAATTAAATGAAAAATGTTCTCATAACGAGAGTCATAATTTATTAAATTTAAAGCATAATCAACTACACCAGGTTTATTTAAAACTGAATCATCTAAACGATATTTTGCATTAACTTTATTTAATGGTAAAAATGTTGCAGATCCAACTCTTTTTTCACGTAAAAAATTAATATATTTTACAGCAACTCTATCGTCATCAACTACTACATTAAATAAACTTCTCCCAGCAGCAGTTTCAAGTGCCATAGAATATTTATCAGGTACACTAGCAAGCTCAGCCACAGTCCCATGAATTGCAGAATCAGAAGATTTCATTTTCGTAATAGCATCAACTGCCCTATTTTGAGCAATTGCTTGCTGAGATGAATCTAATTTAATTCTAACTTTATTGTGTTCATCTTGAGTAATAGAATATTCTTTTTGCATTGAGTGAATTTTTGCAGCAATTTCTGAACTTTGATTTGCTTTTGAACTAACTGTTGCAATTAAAGTTTTTAATTCTTTACGCAAAGAATCAAGTTCTTTTGCTTGACCCTTATTTTCTCCAGATAAACCATCAAGTCTTGATTGTTCAGATTCTAAATGTTCAATCTTAGAATTTAAAACTTCAACTTGAGTTGCATTATCATTTCTAATTAATTCTTTATCATACTTTTTAGTAACTAACTCTTCAACTTGTTCCTCAAGCTCATCAATTTTTTCAAAACTTTCAGAACTCATTCCTTTTTTAACAGATTTAACTTGTGTTTCTAAACCAACTAAGTTTGCCTGAACTTTTGTTTTTTTTAAAGTGTAATCTTTAATTTGTTCTTCTAAAATAGAAACATCTTTTTTATTTTCAGAAATGTTTACCTTAATTCCAGTAATTTTAGTTTTTAATTCCTCTAAATCTTTTTTATTTTCAGATTTTTTTTCAGATAAATTTGTTTTCTCAGTTTCAAGTTCAATAATTTTATTTGAAACTTTAATAAAATCACCATGAGATTTAATTTCAATTTCTTTTTCTAGTTCAATAATTTTATTATCAATTTCTTTTTCAGTATTATCAAAATCATCTAATTTAGTTTTATATATAGATAATTTTTCTTCTTGAGAAATAAGTTCAGTTTCTTTATTTTCTTTTAATTTTAAATTTCTAATAATCTTAGATTTTGAAAGTAATAAACCAGAATATCTTAAATCCTCTTTTGCTTTATTATATTTTTCAGCTTGTTCTTTTTCAGATTTTAATTCTTTTAGATATTTTGTTTTTTCTTCCATTAAAAGATCCGCATCTTTTAAATCAGCATCTAAAACATCTAATTTTTTAACAGCTTTTGATTTTTTTTCCTCATACCCTGAAACATTAGAAATTTCCTCAATTAATTCTCTTCTTTCACGAGTTGTCATATTTACAATTCTTGTAATATCTCCTTGTAAAATAATATTATATCCATCTGGATTAATATCTGCTCTATGTAATACTTCAACAATTTCAGTACGAGTTGATTTTTGATTGTTTAAAAGATATTTTGATTTACCTTCTTTTGTAACAATTCTTGAAACTTTAACTTCATCTAAATCAACATTTAATAATTCTTTTTCATCATTTGATAAATAAATTGAAACTTCTGCTTGTTTAGCTGGTTTTAAATTTTTTCCACCATTAAATACAAGATTTCCCAATTTTTCAGTACGTAATTCTTTAGAACTCATACGACCAAGTACAAAACACA
Source organism: Phascolosoma agassizii (assembly GCA_035593235.1). Lineage (NCBI taxonomy): Eukaryota > Metazoa > Annelida > Sipuncula > Phascolosomatiformes > Phascolosomatidae > Phascolosoma > Phascolosoma agassizii. Next base: position 9,287 of record JAVJHY010080638.1, read on the forward strand.
TAGCATCAAAAACATTTGATTTACCTGAACCATTTGCCCCCACAACAGTATTGAAACCTTCTTCGAAAGTTAGAATTGTAGAATTTGCAAAGGATTTAAATCCTTTTAATTTTAATCTTTTAATGTAACTCATTTTTATATAATAAAATATTGAAAAATTGGGTTTTAAAGGTTTGTTACTATGTGAAGTGGTGTTTTAAGAAAAATATCAAATAAATAATAGTAAGAATTAATTGAATAAACTTTAATATGTAATTAAAATGATGTGAATAAGAAATATTATTTGAAAAAATAGTAAATTGAAAATTACCAATATAAATAAATAAATTCAAATAATTTAAGAATAAAAGAAATCAAAGATTTCTGAAATCCAAAAAATCAAAGATTTTATGGATATAAGTATACAATCTTCTCAGTCATAGCCGAAGGAGTTGTAATTTGAATTGGTTTCACAGCACCATTTTTACTAATTAATCTTAAAGTAGAAGTTTCCCCTTCTTTAATATCGTAAGCTGCAACACTATAAGTAAACTTAACTTCTGTTAAATCACCAGTACTTAAATATCCAACTTGATTACCTGAACCACTAATTTTATAATCAACACCATAATGAGTTTCATTTGCAGCAGCGGAACCACTATAAACTAAACTTTGTGAACCTTCAGCAGCATCAAATCTTAATAATAAATCATCTAATTTAATGGCAGTCGAACCCGACCCTAATCTTAAAACAAAAGTAATGTTATCAGTTCCCGCATTCAGTAAACCATCATCAGCATCATTTGCATAAACTTGAATTACTTCAATATCAGTTGTTAATCTTTCCTGAGATTGTCTACCAACATCTAAAGATTTAGATTGTAAACTACTAGCAGTTTGAATTAACACACCTGCAGCAACAGCGGCAACAAGAATCATAGCAATAAAAATAATTAATGTACCAATCCCTTGAGCTCCTTTTTTATTTGAATTTTTATAAATATCCATTTTTAAATTTGTACTTATTAGACTACTACGCTAAAAAAACATTTAAAACAATTTGTCATTTAAAAAAATAGTACAAAGAACAAATCAGAATGTAGAATTAAAAATAAAAAGTGAAAATAAATTTCACAATAAAAAAAGAAATCAAAGATTTCTAAAATCCAATAAATTAAAAAATTTAAGGATATAAATAAACAATCTTTTCAGTCATAGCTGAAGGAGTTGTAATTTGAATAGGTTTTACAGCACCATTTTTACTAATTAATCTTAAAGTTGCAGTTTCACCCTCAGTAATATTATATGAATTAACATCAAAAGTGAATGAAACTTCTGTTAAGTCCCCAGTGCTTAGATAACCACTTTGGTGACCAGAACCTTGAATTTTATAATCAACACCATAAGTACTAATACCAAATGAAGGACTCCCATTATAAACTAAACTTTGTGAACCAACTGCAGCATCAAATCTAAGTAATAAATCAGATAATTTAATTGCACTTGAACCTGAACCTAATCTTAAAACAAAAGTAACATTATCTGAGCCACTTTGTAATAAACCGTCTGAAGCATCATTTGCATAAACTTGAATTACTTCAATATCAGTTGTTAATCTTTCTTGTGATTGTCTACCAACATCTAAAGATTTAGATTGGAGACTACTTGCTGTTTGGATTAATACTCCAGCAGCAACGGCAGCTACAAGAATCATCGCAATGAAAATAATCAAAGTTCCAATTCCTTGTGCTCCTTTTTTATTATTATTATAATTAACCATTTTTATTAAAATTGTTAATTAATATTTCAAAATAAATATATAAATAGATATGTCACTTTTTTTTAAAGTAAAATGTGAAAATAACTAATTAGTTAGAATTAAAGATAGATAACAAGAAAATAATAAGAAATAAAATTAAAAATCAAAAATGATTTTTAAAATCTAAAATCAAAGACTTTATGGGTATAAATAAACAATTTTTTCAGTCATAGCTGAAGGAGTCGTAATTTGAATAGGTTTTACAGCACCATTTTTACTAATTAATCTTAAAGTTGCAGTTTCACCTTCTTTAATATCATAAGAAGCAACATCAAATTGAAAAGAAACTTCTGTTAAATCTCCAGTACTTAAATATCCAACTTGATTTCCTGAACCTGAAATTTTATAATCAACACCATATGCTGAGTTATTATAAGACTCATTACCACTATAAACTAAACTTTGTGAACCAACAGCAGCATCAAATCGAAGTAATAAATCAGATAATTTAATAGCACTTGAACCTGAACCTAATCTTAATACAAAAGTTACATCATCAACTGAACTATTTAAATAACCATCAGACGCATCAGATGCGTAAACTTGAATTACTTCAATATCAGTTGTTAATCTTTCTTGTGATTGTCTTCCAACATCTAAAGATTTAGATTGGAGACTACTTGCTGTCTGGATTAAAACACCAGCAGCAACGGCAGCTACAAGAATCATTGCAATGAAAATAATCAAAGTTCCAATTCCTTGTGCTCCTTTTTTGTTATTATTATAATTAACCATTTTTATTAAAATTGTTAATTAACATTTCAAAATAAATGTATAAATAGATATGTCACTTTTTTTTAAAGTACAAATAAATAGTTTTAAATAGTAATAAATTGATAATAAATTAAAATTTAATATAAATACATAAATTATCTGACTCAATATATTGTATATATATTGATATAACTGATATATATATAAATGTGGAGGACCATAATATAGTAAGACGATGGAACTTAGCAAAATTTTAGATATAGTTTATGAAATAGTTGGTGATGATGCTGCGCAAGTAGTAGAATATTTATATAATAATCCAGGAGCATCTGAATTTGATATTTCTGAGAATATCGGGTTTGCAGTTTCCCAAATTAGAAGTGTTCTTTACGAATTAAAGGCTAAAAATTTAATTGATTATGACAGACGTAAAGATAAGGAAAAAGGATGGTATTTATATTACTGGAGAGTTTTACCTCACAACTTTGAAACTGTTTATATGAATGAAAAGAAGAAAAAATTAGAATTGTTTGAAGAGAGATTAGAAAATGAAGAAAATTCAGTATTCTATATCTGTCCAAATTTCTGTAAAAGACTATCTTTTGAAGATGCTTTAGAAAATAATTTTTCTTGTACAGTTTGTGGAACTCTAATGAATGAGGAAAACAAAACTAGAAAAGTTGAGATGTTAAAGAGAAATATTAAAGAGCATAAAGAATATTTAGCTAAAGAGTAAAAGTTTAAAGTTCCAAATAAAGTATATTTTGAAATCAAAGATTTCAAAATTCTAATTTTCAAGAATATAATTAAATTATAGAATAAGTTTTAATTTTAATAAGTGTAAAATCTCAAAAATGATTTTAAAATAAACTTAGAATCACATTATTTAAATTGTAAAAATTATTTAGTATATACAATATAACAAATAATACAAGATTGATTATTAAACCTAAATAGATTTTTTTACGATTTTTTATTTCAAGTGTAAACATCAAAATCAATAATGATAAATATCCCCCAATATGAGCTAAATTATTTGTTTGACTTGGATTTGATAAACCTACTATATCAATAAAAATTAAAAACCAACCAATTAAAAATATAGGGAGTGGAATTAAAAAAATACTTGATAATTGTAAAGGATTGAGTAAAATTGCCATAATTATTAATCCTGCAATTGCGCCACTTGCCCCAAGAGAATAATAAATATTATTTGCGAATAGCGAAATAAAGTTTGAAATTAAATTTGCAATAATTCCTGAAGCTAAAAATAAGTAAATTGTTTTTTCTTTAAAATGAGATTCAACAATTCTCCCAAATATTGTTAGGGCCAATAAATTTGTTAAAAGATGAGTTAATGAGCCGTGTAAAAATATTGAAGTTAAGTTTGTATAAAAGAATAAATTTGTTACATGAATTGAATTTGTCATAAATAGTTGAAGAAAATTTTGATTTGAATTCAAAAAAATTACTTGTAAGATAAATGTTAAAATTAAAAATAATGTAATGTATGCAGTAAATTTTGCTTGAAAAAACCAATTTGAAAAATTATTAATAATTTGAAATGGAAATATAAATACTTTTTTAAAGTAATTTTTTGAATCTTCTTTATTTAATAAAATTGCATGAAGAATCCCCATAAATAAAAATGGAATTAAAGTAATTATAAAAAATAATATATATTTTAATAAGTTAAATATGAATTTAAAATCTGAGTCGATTTTTTTTTCTGTTGAATTTGAGTTAGTTTCATCCATTTTAATTTGCTGATAAGAATAATCCAGGAGAATCATTTTTTAATGTTTTTCTTAACTGTTTGTGGTTTGGGCAAAATTTCTCAACTTCTTGCCAAAATTTAGGAGAATGATTTTTTTGTTTTATGTGAGATATTTCGTGAAATATTACATAGTTTAAAATATCAACAGAAGTATTTAGTAGTTTTAAATTTAACATTATTTTATTATCGTGTGTACAATGTCCCCATTTTGATTTAACCATTGCAATGTGAAACCCTGAAATTGGATAATTGTAAGTTACTTGATTTAAAGTTTTCATATGATTATTTAAAATCGGAGTATATTTTTCAATTAATCGTTTAATTATTGTTTTTTCAATTTGCTGTAAAGTTAAATTTTGATTTACTCTAAAATGAAATTCATCTAATTTTACTCCTTGAGTAGTTGATTTTTCAATTGTATAAATTGAATTATGAAATTTAAATTTACCAGAACTATAAATTTGTTTAAATGTTGGATAAATGTTTTGATTTTGGATTTTAGGTGAACGAATAATTTTAATTTGAATTTTGTTTAAGAGTTCTTCAAAGTGTTGTGTTGCTTGCCTATTTGATATGTGGTCTGGAAGTCTAAAATTAATTGTCGTATTTGATACAGATACAGATGAATTCTTTTTTTTTGTAAATTTTACAGTAATTTCAAAAATTTGTTCATTTATTTGAATTGTATTTTGAAATTGTGGTCTTTGAATTGGTTTGTTAAAAAACATTATAATTATATAGTAAAAAAAGTAGATTTATATAATTATGTAGAATTATTAATATTATGTTTAATTGTGAGATGTTACAAAAAAAGATTGAAGAAAATTTAGCTGGTGCTGAAGTTTTAGTTTGGGATACTAGAAATGATGGAAATCATTTTCAAGCTAAAGTGGAGTGGAGTGGATTTGAAGGGAAATCATTAATTGAACAGCACAAAATTGTATATGCTGCTTTAAAGGAAGAAATGGAAGCAGGATTACATTCAATATCAATTAAAACTAAAATTAAATCAAATTAAAAATGACTGAAAGAAATTTAAAACAAGAATATGAAGAAATGATTAATGAAAATAAAATATTTTTATTTATGAAAGGATATCCTGATGAACCATATTGTGGATTTTCAATGAGAGTTATTAGAATTTTAGATGAATTAGATGTAAAATTTGGATCATTTAATATTTTAGAGGATATGGAAATTAGAGAAGCTGTTAAAACTTTTTCAGAATGGCCAACTTACCCACAATTATATGTGAATGGAAAATTTGTCGGTGGTTGTGAAATTATTGAACAATTATATAGAGATGAAGAATTAGCAGAAATGCTAAAATAAAATCACACCAATAAAAAAATGATTTTTAAATATTTAAAAATCACATATTTCCAAATAAAAAATAAAGTTAAATTAAGTATTAAAAATGTCTAATTTTCTAGTAAATTACAGGATAAAAAAATTATAGTAATGTTTAGTTTTAAAATTAAAATTAAAAATGTGTGAATTTAATAAAATCATTAGATTTTTACAAATTGAAACTTATTAAACAAAATAGTTTTTATTTTCAACATCGAATTTATGAATATAAAATCACACATCTAATGTATGAATAAAATATTAATTAAAACAATTGAAAAGGTTAAGCTTAGAAATCCAATTTCAGATAAAAAATATTTACCTAAAGGGTGCGTTGGTGAAGTAGATGAATATTTATATGAAAATCAGGATTATTTTTATGTGAATTTTCAAAATCCATTCCCGGTCGAGGGCGTAGATAGAGCCCAAGTTATTAGAATTAATTAAATATTGATTTTAATATTAATACATTAAAATTTACAATGTAATTTTTGGCGCATTAATATTAAAAGTGACTAAATGTCGCTTTCAATATTGATGTATTGCGCAATTGGAAATTGAGTAATATCAGTTGTTGATTTTTCTTTATCAACAAATCCTTGCCAAGCAATCATCGCACCATTATCCATAGCATATTGCATTTCAAATGAATCATATTTTGCTCCACGAATTTTACACATTTCTTTTGCCATTTGAGTTAAACGTTTATTTGAAGCAACTCCCCCAACAATTAACATTTCTTTTTTATTTGTATAAGCCATAGCTCTTTCACAAACTTCCATAGTTACAGCAAAACAAGTTTCTTGTAAGGAATAGCATAAATCTTTTAAATCAAATTTTTTAGAATCTAATTTTTGTTGTAAATTTGTATATAGTCCAGCAAGTGTTACATTCATCCCCTTAATTGCGTAAGGTAATTCTATATAATTTTTATTTGATTGTTTTGCTAATTTTTCAATAATAGGTCCACCAGGAAATCCCAACCCAGCCTGTCTTGAAAAACTATCAAATAAATTACCTAAACCAATATCTTCAGTTTCACCATAAATTTTATATTTTCCGAAATCATCTTTTGCAATAATTTGAGTATTTACTCCAGACACATATAAAAACATCGGATCTTCCAATCCAGTTAACATCTTACCAATCTCTAAATGAGCTTTAATATGATTTACTCCAATAATTGGAATATTATATTGTTTTGAAATTGTTTTAGCAACTAAACTTCCAATTTTTAAAGAGTTTCCAATACCTGGGCCTTGTGAGAAAGAGATTAAATCTAAATCTTTAAAAGATTTATTTTTTGTTTCTAAAAATTTTTTTGCTTTCGATAAAATATCAGAAAAATTTGATGTATGAAATTCAGATAATTTTCTTAATTCCATACCATTTTCATCATCCGTATATTGATTTTTTTCATTAAATAAAATCTGTTTATTTTTACAATCAACAATTCCAATTCCAAATGTGTGAGCCGTACACTCAATTCCCAAAACTAACATAATTATATTTATATATTGTTTTTTATAAAGTTTACAGTGATAATCTAATTAAAAAAATTATTAAAGTCATAATTAAAAAAGGTATAAACATACCCATAAAAGTATATTCAGTTGATAAATTCTGTAATTTACTATAAACAACCATCCCTACAAGAATTGTATATACTCCAATTAAAGCAAGAAATATCCCAAGAATAAAAGATAAAGTTTCATTTTGTGAAAGTAAAGTTAATATAAAAAATAAGATATTTATAAAAGTAGGAAATATCCAAATTGAAAGTCCAAATTTATACATATCTTTTAAAGTTCCAATTCCACCCAAAATTCTCATTGTAAAATGAATTGAGACTATAGCTAAAAACGAAGATAAAGAAAATAATATTATTGAACCAATTAAAGAAAAAAAAGTTATAGTTTTAGTAGTTAAAAAAAAATATAAGATTGTAAAAAAAAGTAAAAGTAAATAAGGTTGAAACCATAAAATGTGAGTTTTAATAAAATCAAAACCTTCAGTTCTATGTTCAATTCCAAAGTATAATTTACTACAAGCTTTCACAAATTCTAACAATTCAACCATTTGTATAAATAATAGGAGTTTTAGATTTATAATAATAAGGTTGAAAATTTGTATGAAATATAAATTAATTTCAAAAATTGAAATTATTTATATTCCTTATTAAAAAAATCAAATAAATGTTTAGCTCTACCCTTTTCGCAATGAACTTTCTTTTGTACGAATTCACATTGTAAATTCTAAAAGAAACATTCAGGAAAAAAACCTTAAATTTAAACAATGTTTAAATTGAAATTAAAAAAATTATTTATATTCCTTATTAAAAAAATCAAATAAATGTTTAGCTCTTCCTTTTCCGATTCCATCAATTTTGATTAATTTTTCTTCTTTAGCATTAACTAATTTTTTAATTGATTTAAAAGTATTTAATAATCCTTTAGCATTAACTACATTAATCTTTGGAATACTAGATACAAACTTTTCAATTTCTTCATTTTCACTAAAACTTCTTTTATTATCTGCTAAACTTATATCTTTTTTAGTCCTTACATTACGCTTTGCAATAGTTTGAACCATCATCGCAGTTTCTTCCAGTGAGTCTGTGTATATGATTGGAATTCTTAAATCAATAGCAATTGAAGATAATGTTGCCCTTATTACATTTGGATTAATATTACGGAGTGTGTATATATTTTGAGAACCTTCTAATATAAGTATTGGTCTTTTGTAATTTTTTGCTAAATCAATTAGTTGAGGAAATAATCTTTTATCTATTATTGAATTTACAAAGTCTAGTTTTTCTTTTCTCTCTATTGCTATTTTATCACTTATAACAATATCACCTATTTCTAATTGTTTACCTATTACTTTTATCTCATTAAGTGCGAATAATTCTTTTATTAATTTAGTATTTTCTCTTTGATCAACATATACTGGAATTCTTTCATCATCAACATTGTTTAAATTATCAAATATTGTTTCTTGTTGATTTGAGTTTTCTTTTGTTTGAATTATTTCTTCAATGTTTGTACATTTTTTTAAGTCTTCGACAACTTGTTTTTTTTCTTCATCATCTTTTTTTAAAAACCTATCAAGAGAATCTTCTGCTTTTTTATTTTCAAATTCTTCCCTTATTTCGGAAAGAACTTTATACATTTTTCTTTCTTTAGCATCAGCAATATGTCTAATTGTTACATCTCTTGTCCCTTCTGTTTGCATAATTTTAGCTAATCCTTTTTTGAATCTTCCAGTTCTCCCAATTCTTTGAATTGTTCTAATTGCTGATGGAACTGGCTCGTAGAAAATTACTAAATCAACTTTTGGAATATCTAAACCTTCTTCCCCAACAGATGTTGATACTAAAATATTAAATTGTCCTTCTCTGAAATCTTCGAGAACTTGTTTTTGCTGTTTTTGAGACATTTTTAAATCTCCTTTTTTTGCCTGACCTACAAATACAGTTGGTTTAATTTGTTTAATTTTCCCTAATTCTTCAACAATTTTCATTGCTGAATCCCTATATTGTGAAAAAATAATAATTTTTAAATCTGGATTTTTTAATACTTCTTGATTTACTTGATTTTTTAATTCTACTAGTTTTGGATGAATTATTCCATCATTTTTTAGTTTTTTAATTTTATCAAATGCTTTGTTAAAATCAAAGTCTTGAGTGATTAATTCTGCTGCTTTTGAAGAGTCTCCACCCGGCCGCACCATATTGTAAAAATATGTGTGAGCCGCAGATACTTCTTGAGATTCAAATAATTCTATTCCGTGTTGAAGTTTCATTATTGCAGCACTAATTGAGATTGCTGTCCACGTATCATCTGTTGTTTCCCCTGAAGAGATTTGTTCTCTTAATTCTGAAGAAAGAGTTAGTAAATCTCTTTTTGTTACATTTTGTGGAGTTTTTCCAGATAAAATATCCATTTTTTGTATAACATTTAGAAGTTCTAGAAATACTGAATTTAGGTGGTTTAAAACATCTCTGAATTCCTGATTTATTTTTACTTTTATGTGTTCAATTTCTGTTTTATTTACATAAGGTTTTACATCTGAATCTTCGTAAGTTTTTACTTGAACTGATTCTATTTTTAAATTATCAATTACATTAAAAATATCTTCTTTACTTGTTCCAGGACTTGCTGTTAATGCGAGGAATTTTGTATCATTTGATTTTTCAAATTCTTGAGCAATAAAACAATAAGCGTAGTTTCCTGTTGCTCTGTGAGCTTCATCAAAAATTACAAGTCCAAAATCTTTTGGATTAATAATTCCATTAATTATATCATTTTCAATTAGTTGTGGAGTTGAGAAAATAAAATCATTTTCTTCATACATTAATTGTCTTTTTTTTGGAGCAACTAATCCAGTTAAAGTTACAAAATTAAATTCTTCTTTGTTTTGATAAAAATCTTGAAAAGAAAATTGTTGTTGTTCCACTAGTGGTTTTGTTGGAGCTAGGAAAAGAATTTTTTTATTATTTATATTAAAATAGTAAGTTGCGAGCATTAAAGCTACAATTGTTTTTCCAAGTCCAGTTGGGAGTACTACTAGAGAATTTTTATCCATAGAGTTTGCAAACAGCGATTGTTGGTAAGTTCTTGCCGAAAATTGGTTGATTAGGTTTAATTTTTTCATGGTCTAATTATATTTGGTCTGCTGGTTTTTATAATATTATTTATTTTATTTCTAAGATGTGAGGAGTTTTCCGACGAACTTTTTAGAAATAAAATTGTATATTTATTTTTTGCGCTAAATCTGCGTAAAAAGATTTATTGAAATTAATTTTTTAAATAATTTGGAGCGGAGCGGAGAATTGTTTAAAAAATATAATTTTGTATTTTCTAAAAATAATTATTCAATTGAAATGTAAATTTCAATTTTATTTTCATAATATTTTTCAAAATCAATATTATAAATTCTTTCAATATCTGTTTCCCAAATCTCTTTCCAACAATTTATTACACATTCTGGAAATGGTCCAATTTTTTCAAATACAGCATATTTTTGTTTAGGAATATTTATTGTTTTTAATCCTTCTAAAGATTGATTTGAGTTTGGTTTAATTTTATTTCCAATTAATAATTGGTAAGGTTTTGTAAAATCTCCATCATAATCCGAATAAACTCCATATGAATTTGGTTCAGATTTATTTTGAATTTGATTTGAAATATTATTATTAAAATAATTTTGCCAAAGTTCTCCAATTTGAGTTTGAGCAACTTTTGGAGTAATTTTCTCATAAATTCCAATTACTTGGAATTGTTCTAGTTCTATCACTTTATATCCCATTGTAAAGAAATTATAACAAACTAAATATTTAAAGTTTTTGTTTAAAATATTGAAAATAAGTTAATAAAATGTCAAAATAAGTTAATTTTTAGATTAAATTTATAAATATTAGAAGTATAATTGAGTTATGAATGAAGAAACAAGAGAACTTGTAGGGAAATTAATTAGATATTTAGCAAATTCATTACTGGCGATTTCTATTTTTGTTTTTGTTATGAATTTAACAGCTAAAGGATTAGAAGCATATTCAGATAATTTATTATGGACACAAATGAATTCAATGTGGCTTGTAGTATTAATGTTAATGTTAATTGAAACACATTATTTACCAAATATGAATAAACCTAAAAAAACTCCTAAAGTGAAAAAAGTTTCTAAAAAATAATATTTTTATATTACTTAAAATTATTCTATTAAATCCATTAATGTAAATGGAATTAAATCCTCACGATATTTTTTACCAATTTCTAAAATATTTTCATTAGATAAAATTAAATCAAAATTAGTTTTAAATAAAGGAATATTTCTCCTAAAATATTGTAATATTTGTGTCGTATTTTTTGGTTTATCTGCAAAAATACATCTTTCAAAATCTATGAATCCTATTTTTAAATCAGATTCTATATAAATATGTTTATACGGATTAGTCATCTCAAATTTAGTAATTTTTAATTTATCAATTCTAAAACATGCTTTTAAAATTTCAGTTAATACAATCATTAATTCTTTTTTTGTTGTATTTTTATTATTAATAAATTCTTCACTTGTTTGTCCAGTAAACATTTCACGAATAATGTATGTATTTCCTTTTACATACATTTTTGGAACAAAAAATTCATTTTTTAATTTTTCTTCAAAAAAACCTTCTTTTTGTAAATGTTGTTCATGTCCAACTTTAATTAAACAATTTTTATTTTTATAAATCCCAGTAAAAACATTTGAATGTTTTCCACCAGATAAATATTTTAAATTTTTAATTGGGAGTTCAAGTACAGCTCGAAGCTCATCTTTTGGCCAAAATTTTAGACAATGAATTTTTTCAAAAAATGAATTCTCAGACTCCAACATATGATAATTTAAAGCATTTTTTTTTAGAAATTTCTCAATTTCAATAAAATTTGATAAAGAAGAAAATATCATTATTGCAAAACCATCTTTTGAAAATTTTGTAATAGATTTTTCAATAAATTCATTAATTACTTCATAACCATTTATACCTCCATAAATAGCCCTATCTTTCATTGTCATATTATCAAAATTATCTTCTTTTGTTTCAAATGGAAAATAAGGAGTATTAAATATAATTGTATCAAATTTTTGAGTTTCTTTAAATCCATCAAAAAAAGGTTTATTTACAATGTTTGGTTTTGAATTAGTTTTAACTTTTGAAAATTCCAATTTTGTTAAATCAACCGCACTTGGATTAATATCACTTCCAAAATAATTTATATCTGGAAATTGTTTTGCTAAATTTGAAGATACAAATCCAGAACCTACACCAACCTCACATAAGTTCAAATTTTGAATTTGAGTATCTGTTTTACCAATAAAAAAATGTTTTAATTCACTAATTGTGTGTTTTAAAAGTAACTCTGAATCTTCCTCAGGTTCGTACACATTTTCATATTTGTATGCCATAAAAATAAAGGTATTTTTTAGTTTATAAAATTGATTTATTATTAACATAAATAAAGTTGAAATTTGGGTAGTAACAATCATTTATAATTGATATTTTTATAAATTACTTATGAATATAAAATTAAATAATTTTAAAGTAATTTTTTCAGTATTATTTAGTATTTTTTTAGTAAGTACTGTATTTTCAATGGATAGATATGATCAAGTGGGTAATCTAATAAACGATGAAGATATTTATGGAATTCCCACAATTTATTATCGTCCAGATGGAACGCAAATAGGTCAATCAGAAGAGTATTGTGGACCAAGATATTCTGATAATTGGGGAGGAAACCTACAAATGGAATATGATGTAAGTGGAAATCTAATTACTGCTGCGAATAATCAAAATTGTGGAACAGCTGTAACTAATCCAATGGGAAACCCTACTGTTGAAGAACCAATTGAAACAGATAATAGTTGTAGTCAATATATTGATGATGGAGATAGCTCACAAAATAGTTTTTTGAAAATGTCAGTTATTTCACCATTTGGAGATGTTTTAACTAGTGAAACTAAAAGATTTAAATCATGTAGAAATTGTGAACAAGTTGAAAGTATTATTCAATTAGATTACCAAGGATTTAGTAGAGATTTTAGTTGTGGTTCAGATAAAGAAGTTTATTGTACAGTTGGAGGATTGTATAAAACAATTACTGAATTAAAAATTGCAACACCTACTGGAAAAAGTTCTAAGACAAGTAGAGATTTATATTATTGTAAAACTACAACTGATTTATACAATACAGTTAAAATCCCCCAAACCTGGGAAGATGATAGTTTATTAGTATATTGTAATGATGGAGGGAATACAGGATATTCTGAAATTGGAGATATTAATTTTAACTATTTTTCAAATAAAATAAATGCATATAAAGTATGTATTGTTAAAAACCAAGATTTAAGTTTATCTACGGAAATTGATACAAATGTGATTTATGGATTAGAATATGGACTGCCAGATGTTAGAAGTACAAATTTTGATAAAATTCCACAAGTTAGAGCTGAAATTGGAACTTATTTTAATGTAACATCGGCCACAGGAAATTTGGTTCAAGGACTAAGTGGTGGAACAAAAGTTGGATCAAATGGAGGATTCGATAAATTTGAATTTACAGATTCATTTGGTAGAGAAGGATACAATATGGAATTATCTGAAGAACGGGCCAATGAGGTGATTGAATACCTCGCAACTCGTGGTATCGATCGATCTAGACTCACTACTACATGGAAAGGAGAAGCAGAACCTAAATCTAGTAACTATACCAATGTAGGTAGACAGGAAAACAGGAGAGTTGAATTTAGAGTGTACGAGCTATCCTATGAAGATTTTTTAAGCCCGGAAGTGGAATGATCCTATGAA
>JAVJHY010081704.1:0-23262 GCA_035593235.1 Phascolosoma agassizii
CACCGCGCCCAAAAACGTGACCATCGAAACGTCGATCGATGCCGACGTCGTTCCTTCTATCGGGAACTCCGCGCAGATTTCCAGTTTGATGATGAACCTTGGCCAAAACGCGATTCACGCCATGGAGCCCGGCGGAGGCACACTTCGCTTCGAGCTCGATTGCCGCAACTACTCGAGCAACAGCCCCCTTCGCCCCGCGAACTGCGAGCCCGGGATTTACAATGTGCTCACGGTGATCGACACGGGGGATGGTATTCCCTCTGAGCTAATGGATCGGATCTTCGAGCCCTACTTCACAACGAAGGACGCCTCGCGGGGCACGGGACTTGGCCTGGCCATGGTGCATTCCATCGTCGAAGACCACCATGGCGGGATCCACGTAGAGAGTACCCAAGGGGTCGGAACGCAATTCCAGGTGTCTCTTCCTATTCACTCTGATATCGCTACGCGGTCAGCGCCCGATTCTCCGATGACGCTCCGATACGGCATGGGGGAAACGGTCATGCTTGTCGAAGATGATCCCACGTCCATCGTGGCACATCGTTCGTTGCTCAAGAGTCTCGATTACGACACCGTGGCGTGCATGAGCGCGAAGCAAGCATTGTCGGTTCTTACGCGCCGTGCCAGCAAGATCGTGGCCTTAGTGGTGGCTCATGATCTGAGTGATATGGACGGCGCCGAGTTTGCCCAGGCGTGCAAGCGAATCGACGCAGATCTACCCGTGATCGTGTTGGCCAACGCCGCAACCCAAGTGGCCGTGTCCGACATCTATGTCGTTGCAAAAACGCCGCTCCGGCGAGGCGAGTTCGCCCACCTTATGGCGAAGCACGCACGCGTTCGTTCTCGATCGACTTCCACGACGTAGCGAAGGTACTTTTCCATCGCGACCTTATGGGCGCGACGCGCTAGGTGTGCTTCAGGCTCGTGCTAGCCCTCCGGGATCTCGTCGATGACGTCGTCTTCCACTTGCTCGATCAGCCTTCCAAGCTCCGACTCAGTTAGTAGTCCCTTGTTGACCAGTAGATTGAGTAGGGCCGCTTCGAATACTTTGGCTTGGTCCAGTTCGCGCTCAAGATGATCGAGCCGTTCGTTTTGCGACTGATCCGTTTCCTCTTTGTAGCGCAGTCTGTTTTTCATGCGACGGCGCATGTGCCGGATCTCTCGTTCGGTATCCGCAATGTCGAGCCGATTCCCGATGTCGCCCATGAACAGGGTTCGCATCCATCCCATGATCTTCTCCTAAACGGTCGCCATGTTCTGCAGTCAGCTCGTACGGGTCACGTGAGTTCAGTGTAGCGGGGCGGGAGGCGACATGCTGGCACGTCGAATGGTCTTCAGGTTGTGTGCACACAGTCGCATATGGGCAAAAAGGAACCTGCCGGGCACTTCGTGAGTACCACGAAACGCCCGGCAGGCAGGTCTAGCATCTAAACGATGTAGATTGGATAGATGGGCTACAAGAGCTGGAAGTAGCCCGAAGGAGCCAATCCGGCATTGCCATTGACGAAGGTCTTCGCCGTGGCTGCCTCATTGAGGACCATCATGATCGATGACATCGTCATGTAGGCCGGAATCACCACACTCGTACACGCGAAGCCCGTATTGCCCGAAGCATCGGTGGCCCTGACAATGATCAGGTACACGCGACCGTTGCCCGGAAGGGTTCGCTGGCTACGTACTCGGATCGAGCCCGGCGTGGCGGCCGTGCCTGTGGCGTCGGGCGTAAGAGGCGCCGTACCGTGGGGTTCGTCGCTCCATACCTCGCACGTAACAGCCACAGGGCCGTCGCAGATGTCGATGGCGCTGGCCGAAAGTCCGGGAGGCGTCAATCCGCTGTAGAGCGGAAGGAGGTACTTCCGTACGGCGTTGGCCGTAACGGCGGGAGGTGTTGTGTCGATGACCGTTACCGTGAAGGACGACATCGAGCTGTTGCCAGCACTGTCCGTTGCGGTGCAGGTGACCGTGGTCATTCCCAGCGGGAAGGCACTGCCTGAAGCAGGAGAGCACGTCACCGTTGGGTTGGGATCACAGAGATCCGAAATTGAGGGATCGGGGAACGTCACAACGGTGCCCGTGGGTCCCGTGCACTCAACCGGCGCAGGGTCGGCAGGAGGATCGGGATTGAACACGGGCGGCGTGGTGTCTACCACGTTGACATCAAACGTGCACATACCAACATTGCCCGAAGCATCCGTTGCGTTCACGGTGACCGTGGTCGTTCCCAAGGGGAACTGCGTACCCGTGGCCTGGCTATAGGTAATGACCGGATTCGCGTCGCAAATGTCTGTCGCGGTTGCAGCCGGATAGTTCACGATCGCACCTGCTGAGCTTGTGCACTCGACGGTTTGGTTCGCGGGACAAATGGCGGACGGGACCGTCGTGTCTTGAACCACTACGTCAAAGGTGCACGTAGCCGTGAGACCTGCCGCGTCCGTTGCGGTGACTGTCACGGTGGTCGTTCCCAAGGGAAAGGCCGTTCCGCTATTCTGGCTGTAAGTAATGACAGGCGTGCCGCAAGCATCCGTTGCCGTGGCCGCTGGGTAGTTCACGACGGTGCCGGTGGGCCCGGTGCACTCCGTGGCCGCTACGGTCGGGCACGACGTGATTGTGGGAGGCGTTGTGTCTTGGACAACCACGTTGAACGAACAGGTATCCGTAAGCCCTTGCGCGTCCGTTGCGGTCACAGTGACTGCGGTCGAGCCAAGAGGGAACGTCGTACCAGAAGCCTGGCTGTATGTGATGGTGGGCGTGCCGCAGTTGTCCGTTGCAGTAGCTGCGGGGTAGTTCACGATGGCGCCTGCTGCGCTTGTGCACTCCGTCGCCGCCACAGTCGGGCATGACGTAATGACGGGATCCGTCGTATCTACAAGGGTGGGCGTCACCGTACAAGTCCGTACATCGCCGGACGGGCTATTCGTGGCTGTTGCAACTACCGTAAAGGTCGTTACGCCTGGCGTACCCGTATAGGTGAAATCAAAGTTGACTACGGCAAGCGTCTGGCCGCTAGCGGGAGCGGGAACAACAGTCGTTTCACTGGGAACCGCAACGCCATTGACGGTGTACGTAACCGTGATTGCCTCTCCCGCCGTATCGGCAACAGCGAAGCTGATAGTCTCTTCCACGCCGCATTCAACATTGATCGGTGCCGTAGTGGGGCAGGCGATGCTGACCGTCTCGGAACAGTAGGCAGCGTAGTTGATTAGGTTGGCTTGCGGATTTAACAACGCGCCGCCGGTGCCCCATCCATATGTCATACCCGTGGCGAGTACTTTGCCGACACCGTGAGCATACTCGGCGAAGTTAGCGCGCGTGTCGGTCTGATTGGTTATCACGGTTGTCGCAGAGGCGGGAAGCGACGTAAAAACACCGTGCGAAGTTGTGTTCCAACCGACCAGTTCAAAATCAGGAGACTCGGTGAGCGTGAATCCGGCATAGCCAGCGCCCGTAATGTACGGATGGGAGCCTACTACAAAAGTGACGGCGTCTTCTAGGACTCGAACAAAGTCCACGCCTCCTGGCGCAACATTGAGCTGGTTCCCTTGATTACCCCCGACGTTAAGTACAAGTACACCGCCGCCATTAGCGTAGACGTCGAGAGCCCCACCGGTTGCGACCAGTGCTTGAAGGGTCGTGTAGCTTGCGGCAGATAGGCCTGGGCTCACCCAGATCACATCGAAATTGGCCAGATCCCCACGGGTCGCAAAGTTTGCCAGAGTGTCCGTGGTTAGAGTGTGCCCGTTGGCGATAATCTTTGTGTTGTTGTCGGCGCTAGCTCCATCAGTTGCGGCAAGAAATGTCTCGGCGTTGGCCTGGGCGGCCATGGCCACTAGAAAAACCCCAAGTAGCCCCGCTGAAGTTACGAATTTAGAGATAACGCTCATCGTCTGTGACCATCCTTCCATCTCGAGAGTAAAATCCTGAATCGAGGAAAGAGTAGACGAAGCCAGCTATCCGGCGTCAGGAAGCCCCCGGGGTTTCAGACGACTAATTCAATCCGCCTGGGCGATTCCCATCCGAGAGTCGATTCCGAATTCAGTTGAGGCTTCATTTGCGCGCATTGCCTGGCTCCTCTGCGAGCACTCGTTGTCTCAAATTCGCGCGATGCCTGTCCTCTAGTTGGTCGTAGGCTCGAACGTAGACTTAGCTCGTGACTAGCTCTTGAATGTCAAACGTAGCAGGTCTGGTGCTGAGTGCTGCCGCCGTCTACCTCCCGCTCATCTCTCGGGAGCATCAAGGGCGCCCCGAGGACCCTTCCGCGATTCACGCGATCCGTTCCGATCTCTCGCCTGATGCTGTGCACTCTAAGTTGCTCGTATCCCCTCGATCCGCATGGACGGATGCGCTCTCAACAACCGGTGTCGATACAGAGGAATAGACCAAGCAACAACCATTGCTTCAGGCTCTGTTCCATTCGAAACACGCAGCACAGCGCCCGAGTACGGCAATAGACACTTTCGAAGTCCTCGATTCGCGGATCGAGCGGTTACGTCCTTAGAGCCCGTCTACCAGGGCCTTAGGAGTAACTTGCCATGCATAACTCGAAACTACATGAGGGCGATATTCGCCGTTTGTTGTGTCTAAGTCTGGTGACCCTTGCAGCGACGCTTCTGCCAGCATGCGGCGGGGGCGGAGGTGGGGGCGATGACCCGGAACCAGATTTCACTCTTCGTATTCTAAGTCGCGGTGCGACCGAAGATGGATTCGTTTCAGCAATGCGGATCATCGACGATGCGGACACGATTATGGTCGGCGATGGTGAAATCGACCCAAGTTCGCCAGGCGGCCTCGTAGGAGATAATCCGTACTATGGCTACGCACGTTTTCGTTTCGAGGACATTACGCCGGAAGACGGCACCATCACTCGATCCACGATCGGATTGACTCTTCGAAACTCTCGAGGTCTGCCAATGACCGAGTTGGGAACCATCAAATTTGTTCGAATCTCCGGATCAACCCCCCTAACCCAAGCAGGGATACTGTCGGCGCCTGCGCTTACCTATGACCCTGCGTCCGATATCGATACGTTGCCGGCTCCCGGTGCTGACTTTCGCGCCGACGTCACTGAGATTGTGCGTGCAGCCCGCGCCGCCGGCGAAGACGTGTTCATCCGTTTCGCGTTTGAGTTACCCACCAACCACGATAGGCGATTCGACTACATCGAGGTTGATTCGCATGAGGTCGATCCCTTCCAAGGGCCTCGCCTAAGAGTGTACATCGATCCGTAGCCATCTTTTGCAACACCTTCCGCGCATTCTACGGATGCGACATCCGCAAGGGCCTAGAGATGATCTAGGCCCTTGTCTATTTTTGGTTCTCTCTTGCGCGTTCTTTGTTGTGTCTTCGTTCCAAACTTGACGACGGGATTTGTCCCTCAAGGACCGGCGTAGAACCATACTTGAAGATGATTTTTGTTGTGCCTGTCTCGCTTGTCAGTCCTCCTACCGTCACGTAGTGGCCCATTTAGGTTGACCTGCGCGCACGATCGATCAAGTCCGCGGCGAGAGATCGCGCACCCTCAAAACGTCTAGTGCATATGCATTTTTGCGTACTGCAATTTTCACTATCCTCATTCCAAGTCGCGAACGGTTAACTCCCTAGAGCCCACTCAGGGCGAGCTTGGGAGATCTTACATTGCGCAATTCAAATCGTTGTGAACGCGGTCTAAGTCGATGGTTTAGTCTTGTTCTAACGATTCTGGCGGCAACGTTCATGTCCGCTTGCGGCGGCGGTGGGGGAGGCGGCGATGGCGGCACGCCCGCCGAAATTGAGAGCCACAATCTGACTTTTGCGAAACGCGCGGGGGGGATCAGTGGGGAGTATGGCGCAGCGATCGCGACCCATTCGGACGGTTCGTTCGTCGCAACTGGCAGGTTTCCAGAGACAGCGGTCTTTGGCGAGGGCGAGATCAATGAGACCACGCTTACCTCAGTGGGTGAGTTTGATGTGTTTGTAGCGGGTTTCAATGCCGACGGCACGCTTGCCTTTGCCAAGCAAGCGGGTGGCGCCGGTAGGGACCTTGGCGCGGGCGTCGCGATATGCGCCGATGGATCGTTCGTCGTAACAGGTGAATTCCGTGAAACGGCGACGTTTGGAGCGGGCGAGAGCAATGAGACCATGCTCACTTCGGAGGGCGACGCGGATATGTTCGTTGCGCATTATGAAGCTGATGGAACGCTTGACTTTGCGAGACGTGCAGGTGGGAGCAGCTTCGATCAGAGTCACTCTGTAGCGGTGCTTGCAGATGGATCATTCGTCATAACCGGTAATTTTGATGATACCGCAACCTTTGGTGCAGGAGAAGTCAACGAAACAATCCTTGTATCTGAAAACTCGGTAGTCGACATCTTCGTTGCTCGATACGGTTCCGATGGTGCACTCATGTTTGCGAAGCGCGCGGGAGGAAACGCCTTCGATCGTGGAATCGCCATCGCGACAAATGAGGACGGTTCGTTCGTAGTGACGGGCGCCTTTCAAAACACAGCGACTTTTGGTACGGGCGAGACCCAAGAGACGGTGTTGATTTCCGACGGTGGCGAGGAGATGTTCGCCGCACGCTACAACGCCGACGGCACACTAGCGTTCGTGATTCGCGCAAGAGGCATAGGGCGCGAACGAGGAGTGGACATTGCGACGCATGCGGATGGATCGTTCGTCGTGTTGACGTATTCCAACGACGTGACGATCTTTGGCGAGGGCGAGGTCAACGAGACGACGCTTGCGGCTCCTGTGGGCGCTGCCGACATGATCATTGCGTCCTACAATGCCGACGGCACGCTTGCCTTTGTGAAGCGCGCTGCGGGAGAAGGAGCCGGCTACGTCAATGGGTTTGGTATCGCGATTCATACGGACGGATCCTTCGTAGTGACAGGTAGTTTTTGGGACACCGCGATGTTCGGTGCGGGTGAAGCCAATCAGACCAAGCTCATCACCGAAGGACAAAGTGACATCTTTGTAGCTCTGTACAATGCCGATGGCTCGCTTGCCTTTGCGAAGCAGGCGGGAGGCATCGAACAAGACGACGCGTATGGAGTCGCGATGAATACGGACGGGTCGTTCGTGATTACGGGCTTCATCGAGATCGAGGCCACGTTCGATGCGGGCGAGATCAGCGAGACTACGCTCACCGTTGACGGTGACATAGATGTCTTCGTGGCGCGCTACGACCCCGACGGTGAATCGTAGCTGAGCTGTCCCCTCGTTGGCGTGGCCCGAAAGTGAACCTCGGGCCCTCTCCTTCCACGCGGGGCCTCCGCAGTTTTCCGTAAGGCGTCGTGCGCGCTTGAAACGTGCGTTTCACATGCATATCTAGATTCTGACGTTTTCCCTGTCCTCTACGCCGCGGTGTGAACGGTTACCTCCCTAGAGCCCCCTCTGGGCGCACTTGGAGCGTTTGTTATGCGTAAGGAAGATCGTCTCGAGGGTCGCGAAGGCCGATGGTTGAGTTTGGGATTGATGGCGCTGACTGCGACGCTTTTGTCCGCTTGCGGCGGGGGTGGTGGGGGAGGTGGCGGTGGAACGCCTGTCGAGATAGAGAGCCACAACTTGACGTTTGCGAAACGTGCGGGGGGCGCTGACGCGGCCTATGGATCCGGAGTCGCCACGCATGCAGATGGATCATTCGTTGTGGTAGGTGCGTTCGAGAAGACCGCGATCTTTGGCGAGGGTGAGGCCCATGAAACGACGCTCACATCAGCTGGCGAATTCGATGTGTACGTAGCGCGTTTCAATACAGACGGTACACTGGCATTCGCGAAACGCGCGGGGGGTACGGGCTTCAACTGGGGATACGGCGTCGCAGCGCATTCGGACGGGTCGTTTGTTGTGACCGGCTCATTCCATGACTCGGCAACGTTCGGTGAGGGTGAAGCGAACGAAACGGTTCTCACCTCAGAAGGTAGTGAAGATGTGTTCGTTGCGCGATTCAATGCTGACGGCACGCTCGCCTACGCGCAGAGCGCGGGTGGCATAGGCTCTGATGAAGGCAATGACATTGCGACGCATGGGGACGGGTCTTTCGTAGTGTCGGGCTACTTCGTAGACGTCGTGACCTTTGGTGCGGGTGAGGCCAATGAGACGGTGCTTGCGTCTAGCGGAAGCACGAACGTATTCGTTGCGCGTTACAACGCTGACGGCACGCTTGCCTTCGCCAAGGGCGCAGGAGGGAGCCACTCCGGGCGGAGTTTTGGGGTCGCAACGCATACGGATGGGTCGTTTGTCATTGCAGGGACGTTCATAGGCACACCTACGTTCGGTGAGGGTGAGGCTCAAGAGACTGAACTCGTATCGAGTACCATTACGAGCATGTTTGTTGCGTGCTACAACGCCGATGGCACGCTCGCGGTAGCGAAGTGCGCGGGAGGGAGCGGGTCCGTACGAGGTAAGGGCGTGGCGACGCATACGGATGGATCGTTCGTAGTAACAGGAGCATTCGAAAATACAGCGACGTTTGGCCTTGGAGAGCCTCAAGAATCCACGCTTACCTCGGAGGGCGATAGGGATACATTCGTTGCGCACTTTCGCGCGGACGGCATGCTCTCGATTGCGAAGCGCGCGGGTGGAGCCATGCGCGATCTTGGAACTGACATCGAGACGTATGCGGATGGCTCGTTCGCAATCGTGGGGACGTTTCGGGATACCGCCACGTTCGGTGCAGGTGAAGCCAACGAGACGATGCTCATCGCAGAAGGCACAAGCGATGTATTCATTGCCCAGTATGATGGTAACGGTGCACTTTCGTTTGCGAAGCAGGCGGGAGGCGTAGAACGTGACGAAGGCCTTGCTATTGCGACACACATCGATGGAACATTCGTAGTAACAGGCTTCTTCGGAGGCGCTGCGACCTTCGACGTGGGGGAAGTTTCCGAGACTACGCTCACATCAGCTGGAGATGATGATCTCTTTGTAGCTCACTACGAACCCGACGACGAGTCGTAGCTGAGCTGTCTCCAGGTTCGCGTGGATTGAGATCCACCCCATTTCGCCATTTCCTGATTTTTTCGCCTCGCCCCTGCCGCTTGCAAACTTGGATGGCACGCACTTGAAACGTCTATTGCATACGCGTTTCCAATTCTGACAATTTCTGTGTCCTCGATGCCATGCGCAAACGGTTATCTCCCTAGAGCCCCCTCTGGGCGCACTTGGAGCGTTTGTTATGCGTAAGGAAGATCGTCTTGAGGACCGTGCAGGCCGATGGATAAACTGTGGTGTGCGTCTCGGCGTGATGATCCTCTCGGCGATGCTGATTTCAGCTTGCGGCGGAGGCTCGTCCGGCTCTCGGGGAGTTCCCTCCCTGACGTTTGTGTCCCAAGCGGGCGGTGCAGGTGTCGACAAAGGCCAAGGGGTCGCAACCTATGCAGATGGGTCGTTTGTCGTGTCGGGCTTCTTTGGGGCAACAGCGACCTTTGGGGCCGGCGAAACGAACGAGACTACGTTTACTTCCGATGGTGAAGCCGATGCCTACGTCGCGCGCTACGGCGTCGACGGAACGCTAGAGTTTGTGAAGCGGGTAAGAGGGCCCGGCGACATTGCCGCACAAGATGTCGCCACGCACTCTGACGGGTCGTTTGTCGCGACGGGCATGTTTCGTGGTGATGCAACGTTCGGCGACGGCGAATCCAACGAGACAACGCTCAGCTCCATCGACGGATTCGACGTGTATGTTGCACGCCACAACGCCGATGGCACGCTTGCCTATGTGAAGCAGGCCGGAGGCCTCGACAACATTTTCAGCTTTCGTAGTGCCATGCATATGGATGGATCCTTCGTCGTGACAGGCTTTTTTGGAGGTACGGTGACGTTTGGGGAAGGTGAGGTCAATGAAACGTCGTTCACATCCGGTGGCTCCACCGACGCTTACGTGGCGCGTTACAACGCAGATGGTGCACTTGCCTTTGCGACTCAGTTGGGAGGCACCGGCGCCGAACTAGGCGTGGGGATTGCGACGTTTGCCGATGGGTCGTTTGTAATGACGGGTGCATACCAAAACACCGTGACACTTGGTGCAGGCGAACCCAACGAGACAGTGCTCACTGCGGAGGGCGATTTCGATCTCCTCGTCGTGCGTTTCAATGCCGACGGTACACTCGCGTTTGCGACAAGCGCAGGGGGAATCGCGAGCTCAGTTGCAAGCGGTAGAAGTGTTGTGACGCGTGCAGACGGGTCATTTGTGATGACGGGCAGCTTCACGGACCCAGTGACTTTCGGCGTAGGCGAGATCAACGAGACGACGCTGAATTCCAGCGGCGACAGCGATCTCTTTGTGGCGCGCTACAATGCCAACGGAACGCTTGCCTTTGCGAGGCACGGCGGAGGCGGCGGCAGCGGCGATGGCAGTGTGTTGACGGTCCTTGCCGACGATTCTTTCGCTGTGACGGGTTATTTTCAGGGTTCGGCGATTTTTGGCGTCGGTCAAGTCAACGAGACAACGCTTACATCGGATGGAGGTTTTGATGCCTACATGGCACGCTTCCACGCCGATGGCACGCTCGCCTACGCAAAGCGCGTGGGAGGGACGGGTGACGTCACTGCAGAGAGCATCGCTTCGCATGCGGATGGGTCCATCGTTGTGACGGGTCACTTCACGGGCACCATGACGTTCGACCATGGCGAGGCGGGCGAGACGATGATCACCTCAGGCGGATCCGCCGATACGTTCATTGTGCGCTACAACGCAGAAGGCGATCTATAGAGGCAGCCGACTTGGGACGTTTCGAGCAATGGCATTGGCACTCGTGTCGCCCAGCTCTAGGCAGGAGCAGGCGCGATTGTGGTGACCCCGAATCGGCTCCACGGTGAACATCACCAGGCAGCGAGCTGAGGCAGATGGTACGCGTGGTGCTGATTCGCCCTCTGGTGCCCGATAGGCGTGTCGGACAACCCATCCGTGCCCACGGCGGTTTGCTAGGGCAACTGATACGAACGGCGTCTCTGTGCCCTTGACCCTCTGCTCACGATTGGGGGGGTATTCACGCACGATTGTTCCCGGTCTCTGTTGTGATCCTCGGCCCTTCTTCTCGCGGATCAACCTGTGCAGACACTCATGCCCCCTCACACGAAAGCCACGGCGCCAGGCCTTGCGCGCTGGCGAACGGAGATTCTCTCTGGGCTGACCGTGGCGATGGCGTTGGTGCCCGAGGCGATTGCGTTCTCATTTGTTGCCGGCGTTGAGCCGCTTGTGGGACTTTACTCGGCCTTCTTCGTGGGTCTGATTACGGCCGTGTTCGGCGGTCGCCCCGGCATGATCTCGGGCGCTACGGGGGCGCTGGCCGTGGTGATCGTCTCGCTCATTGCAAGCCACGGCGTCGAGTATCTCTTTGCCGCAGTGATTCTGATGGGCCTGTTTCAAGTCGCGGCCGGTGTGTTTCATCTGGGCAAGTTCATCCGCTTGGTGCCCTACCCGGTGATGCTTGGTTTCGTCAACGGCCTGGCGATCGTGATCTTTCTCGCACAAGCGGGCCAGTTCATGACGAACGACGGTCAAGGCGGTCGCACGTGGCTTCCCACGCCCGACTTGATGCTCATGTTGGGCCTCTCGGTGTTCACGATGGCCGTAATCTGGGGCGCAGCCAAACTTACGCGCGCGGTACCTGCGCCGCTTGTGGGAATTGTCGTCACGACCCTCGTGGTGATTGGTCTTGGCTTGGATGTACGAAACGTCGGCGACATGGCCTCGATTGGGGGAGCGCTACCAAGCTTAAGCCTTCCCGATGTGCCTCTCGCTTGGGACACGCTGCGCGTCATCGTGCCCTACGCGCTCATCCTGGCTGCGATCGGACTCATCGAAAGTCTCCTCACACTTAACCTGGTAGCCGAACTCACGGAAACTCGTGGCGGTGCCAGCAAGGAATGTCTTGCGCAAGGTGTAGCCAACGTCGTCACTGGGTTCTTCGGTGGCATGGGCGGTTGCGCGATGATCGGTCAAAGCATGATCAACGTCGAGTCGGGCGGGCGCACACGGGTAGCCGGCATAACCGCCGCAGGCTTCTTGCTCGTGTTCATCTTGTTCACATCGCGCTTGATTGAAGCGATACCCCTTGCCGCGCTTGTCGGCGTCATGTTCATGGTCGTGATCGGGACATTCGCGTGGTCGAGCCTCCGCATCATGGGCAAGATCCCCAAGTCTGATTCGTTCGTGTTGATCCTGGTTTCGCTTGTGACCGTGGTGAGCGACTTAGCCGTTGCTGTGGTTGTCGGCGTTATCGTCTCGGCCCTGGTTCTTGCTTGGAAGGCCAGCCAGCGGATTCACGCCCGTGTAGAGACCGGCGAAGACGGCGAGAAAGTCTACATGCTCAATGGCACGCTGTTCTTTGCGTCGGTAGAAAGCTTCGCAGCACTCTTCAATCCTCGCGAAGATCCCGACAATGTGGTCATCGACTTCCTCGACACGCGCGTACTCGATCACAGTGGCCTGCACGCCATCGACACCCTCGCTGAGAAGTACAAGCGGGTTGGCAAGAAGCTTCGTCTTCGTCACCTCAGCCCCGACTGCCGCGTCTTGCTCGAGCGCGCAAAAGACCTCGTCGAAGTCAGTGTTATTGACGACCCCACGTACGGCGTGGCGGTGGACTATGGTGCACGCTTTGACGAGGCAGATTGACTCCGGTTCATGCGAACTCGTTGCGCGCATGCTCACTGAACACGGCTCTATGTGGTTCATGCCTCAGTCTTTTGATGGCTGTCATTTCCGTATGGGAGGCCAAGGCCAGCTGCTCCCCGGACGTCCTGATGCCGCGTAGAGAT
Organism: Phascolosoma agassizii; assembly: GCA_035593235.1. NCBI lineage: Eukaryota > Metazoa > Annelida > Sipuncula > Phascolosomatiformes > Phascolosomatidae > Phascolosoma > Phascolosoma agassizii. Next base: position 12,739 of record JAVJHY010081704.1, read on the forward strand.
CTCTGATGCCCGATGCGAGTACGCCTCCAGCCATTGTCGACAGCACCCATCGCAACGGTGTGGAGACGCCGGGTTCCCAGTGCGTAAAATTGGACGGAAGCGTCGACCACTCTATGAGAACCGGAGCGAGATGCGCGAGGACGGCGCCCCAAATGATGCCCATGACGGCGTGGGTTACGCGTTCGCCTGCGAAAACATCTCCGAGAGGCTTTCGGACTCGTCGCTCGATGACAAAGTCCGTAAGCGTTAACACAATCTCCGTAATCAAGATTGCGGCGAGCACCCATGCCCACGCACCATGCCATGCGAACCAGGGAAGTGTGCCAAAGATGATGGCGTAGAGGCCATCGCGCGCAGCGTGGACGCGCAGCTCCGAAGCGACCGCGAGACCGCGTGCCGGAAGCCTTGCTCGGTACTCGTGATAGTAGATTGTGTCGAACGCGCCGATGGCGCCCTGGACAGCAAGGAGCCAAAGTGCGATGTTCATACGGGAGCCTCACTCACGGCGATCACACCCTCATACGCTATAAGCCTGCCGCCCATTGGCGCGTCGATCGCGATAGATATAAGTACGCTCTGTCCTTCTTGCGTGGGGCGCTCGTCGCCCGTGACCCGCGGAGCAAGCCAAGAGGGCACAGGAACGCTCCATCGTCCGACGCGAAGCGCGGCGCCCGATGAGCGGTAGCAAAGACCTCCTCTGTCGTGTTCGAGCTTGATGCGCAGTTCCATCAAACCTACGCGTTCAGCCAGAATGCCGGGCGCGTACATTCGTTGCCGGGTACGGAGGATCGTGTCGTCAAACTGTCGCGTCCACACTTCTTCGCTGCCGTTGAGCGTGATGAGCAGTGTTGTTTTCACATCGTTGGCATTAGAAGGCAGTCGTGAGAGCCGCCGCAATAGACCGGTCCAGATGCCTTGCCCGCCCGATATCCGAAACCGTCCATGTGCCTCAACCGCGTCTCCGTTGGAGTGCATACGCCTTACACGACGGTCGAGTTTTCCCCACTCTGGGCCGAGCAGTCGAGGGTAGAGGGGCGCGTCCACTGGGGGTGTCTCTAATTGGATTCAACGGCCTTCGGAGTGTCCGTCGTGCTTGTATCTGCGCAACGTAACCCAAAGGAATGGTTGTGGGGATACGGAGATGGGATGAAAAACGCACGCTTCCAACAGCGTCCTACACACGCCGAACTTCCAACTCGTTAAATCGACGCTCTCCATGAGACTTATAGTTGAACAAGCTCAAAGACCTCGGCGAAACGTGCGATGTGGGTCCTGGCTTCGTATGTCGCGGGTTCCGTATGCCTCCAGCGTACGTCGCAAGCTCCCGCGAAAGTAGTGAGAAGAAGCCCGGCCCGGTTTGCCGGTCCGGTATCTTGGGTCAGGCCGCACGAGGGCCGGCTACGGGTGGCGCCGCGGCGCGAGGACTTCAGGTTTACGGGTGGCGCAGACATGGCCGTTGAGAACTAGTAGGGAAATTCACCGGACGGGCGCCGTCCTCAGGCATTGAAGAGAGCATGAAGTACCCCACAAAGAGCGCTGATCGCCAGCCTGCGTCCAAGGTCGAAGGCGAGGTCCTTCTTGCCTACGCCGCCCATGGCGATGCCGCATCGTTGCAGGCCGTGTTTACACAGGTGTACCCGGTGGTCCATCGACTCGTGCTGCGCTTGGTCGGCGATCCTGTGCTCGCCAATGACCTAACTCAGGACACGTTCCTGCGCGTGCTGGCCTCCGCGTCTCGCTACGACGAACGAGGGCGCTTTCGGTCGTGGCTCTGCCAGATCGCAGTCAACGAGGTGCGCCAATATTGGCGGCGCCGTCGTCGCACACCGGCCATTTCACCCCTTGATGGGCTTGTGGCCGAGCTTACAAGTCGGGGAATCGGCGTGGCCGCTGACGTTGCTTGGCGCGAGCAGCAGGTCGACTTACACAACGCTCTCATGCGTTTGAACCCTGAGCTCCGCCTCCCTCTCGTCCTTCACTACGATCAAGCACTGGCTTTTCGCGACATTGCACAGGTGTTGGATGTGCCGCGTGCCACCGCACACGATCGCTGCAAGCGCGGACTTGCGGCACTGCGCAAGGATCTCAGAGCGCGCGGGCGGTTGCGCGCTCTTCAAGGGTGGACGGGTGTTGCCGGCGCCGTGCCAGCAGGCACCAACTTGCTGCTGCATTGGCGAGTCGCTGCTGGGCTTGTAGCGGGTGTGGGGTTTGGCGCATGGTGGTTCGTTCGTCGTCCTCCCGCCGATCTGCGACTGCCACCACGGGTGACAAGTGTAGAAGAGGCCGCTCCGCCGGTTCTCGTCGGCACGCGACCCAGTCCGCCTGCGATCGAAGCAAAGCTGCGGCGAGACAAGAGTCCGCTCACGAGCGCTGCGGAGCCAAACCCCGCGGCTCCTCACGCAGCTACGAGTCGCCACACACGAGTGCGCCTCGAATTGCCGGCGGGGATCGCGACCCAGGGGCTTGAAGTGATGCCACGCGCGTCTTCGCGTGAGATGCTCCTTGCGAATTCAATTCGCTTGAACGATGAGCATACGATTGAATTGCCACTCGCGATGTGGCGAAGACTCGGGCATGGGTCGATTCACCTCGACGTTGCAAGCCGCCGGGCTGCTCTGCACCCCGTTGCTACGGCGAACCTGGAGTTGACGGACTCGGAGTCGCCTCAACTCGTGGTTCGTGCTACAGAGCGCCCCTTGTTGGTGGGAGGCCGTGTGCTGGGTGATCAAGGCGCAGCACTCGCCGGTGTCTTTGTATTCGTGGTGGACCCGGCAGATGGAAGGGGACTTGGGGGCAGCGCGCGTACAGATTCGGAAGGCCGATTTCGAATTCACATGCCGCTGGTTGAATCACTGCAAACGCTAGGCTTGTGCGTGACGTCGGGTGAATACCGCCGCTCCCGCGCGGTGCCGTTTCGCTCGGGCCAGTCCGATCTCGTCGTGAAACTCAGTGGCCGCGCATCTGGGCTGCATGTGATGTGCGAGGGACCAGGTGCACGGTGGTGTTGTGTGCGCGTGCACGGTGTCGAATGGGCGGATGAAGATGAGAGCCGCCGTACGGCTTTGCGGGCGCCCGAGCAGCAAGAGGGAGCGCGTCATGTCTTTCAGAGACTGCCACCAGGTACCGCTACCGTCAGTGTGCATGTGGGTAGGGATCGTGCGCCCCTCTTGGTGAAGGAGGGCGTTGCGTTGGTTGCGGGAGAGATTGCTGTGTTGATGTTGCGCGTGCCCGATCACATGACGGTGCACCGACTCGCCGTACGAGATGCAGATGGCCAGCCTGTTGGCCGCGTTCTGGGACGCTTGGAGGGCGTGGAAACGACACGTTTAGAGGGAGACGACGTCATCGGTGGGCCCGGCTCCATACAGATCGCAATTGAGACCGGTGTAAAGCGTCCGTTGCTCCTCTTTGCTGAAGGTCATGCGCCCTTGCGCGTCACCGATCCCCAGGCGCACCAAAGCGTTCAACTTGCAAGAGGTCTACCGGTGACGCTCCGATTCAAGCCGCCGATCGGATTTACTAGCGTCACGTCGCGTGTCCTCACCGTGCGTCCATTGGGAGACGGCCACAGCACCGACGTTGGAGGACATGCGGCACTTCGCGATGTCTGGCCGCCTCGCAAGGCGGTGGACATGGATCGCATGGAGGTCGATCTGGTGCTGAGTGGTCCAGGCAAGTTCTACATCGAATTTGGTGGCGTCAGAGCATTGCCGCGCGTGCCCTTTACGGCATTGCCGTCGGGCGGCGTCATTGAGATTGCGGCGCCCGATGCCCTCTGGCAGTTGCTTGCCTTGACGGCGCCGCCGTAAAGCCAAATACGGAGCCACAAATACGGAGCCAGGACGAAAAACGTACTTTTCTAACAGCGTCTTGCTCACTTCGACAACTGAGCAAGCTCAAGGGACCAATCAAAAGTGCAGTTTCGATCCTGGCTCCGTACTCAAGTACTTTCCTACTCAGCGCAAGAGTGCCAACCGTTCATGCGGTGCCATGACCCAATCGTCGGAAGCCACGTAGGCTCTTAACCAACAGCCTTCGTTGTCGTCGCGCAAGTAGAAGCCGCGAGGCTGCGTTTCGTCCGCGGTACACACGGACGCGATCGTAATCCTGGGCGACACAGATACAGTGCGCCAGGCCAAGCGCAGTTTGAGGGCCACTTCCAAAGGGCAGGGATCGAACCCCCGGTCAGCGGCGCCACGTAACACCGAGTCTAAGGGAGCGCCCTCGGGCCAGCCGAGCGCGCCCACTGTGTGTACGACTACAGTGACTTGCCGCGGCTCACGTGCGATTTGTAGGCGGCTCGCGATCAGTAGCGCTTCTGCGTAGGCGTTGAAGCAGACGCCGGAGTCCCGGAGGGCGGCAATCAAGTCGGGGAGCGACTGAGTACCTAGAGTGAGGATGGGGGGAACGGTCACGAGGTGACGGTACCAGGGCAGCCTCGCACGTCTCCATTCCCAAGCGACTCGCGGCTACGGCGAGAAGATGCTCTTCCGAGTGTTCGTCGCGAGAAGACCGCTGCGTATCATCATGCGTGCATGAAGCCTCTGTCGTCGTCCATAGTATTCGCTGAAGTTCAAGGAGTGCTCGTGCTCAGACAAGAGTCGTGGAGCGTCGAACGGACTCGCCCGGCTTGCGGACTGTGAGGTTTCCGAAGTCAGATGGTCAGCGAAAACAAACTCCGTTCGTCGCGAGGAGAGTACGTTCGAATGAAATCCGGCATTCCTCTAGAAGACCGCCGAATTCTCCTCACGTTGTGGTTGCTCGTATTCGCGGCATCCAGTCAGGTCATGGCAATCGCGCCACTTCTTTCGTCCATTGAGAAGGCACTCGGCGTGGGACGGGAGAGCCTCGGAAGTTTGATGTCGGTCTATGCCGTAGCGGTTGGGGTGTTTGCCTTGATTGCCGGGCCTGTCTCTGATCGAGTTGGTCGTCGGCGCGTACTTTTGTGGGGGTGCGCGGTGATGGCAGGGGCGCTTGCGCTGCACGGTGTAGCCTGGAACTTCAAATCACTCCTTGTGTTTCGTGCTCTTGCTGGTGTTGGGGGCGGCCTGCTCAGTGGCGCATCCGTTGCGTTTGTAGGTGACTACTTTCCTTCCGAGAAGCGAGGATGGGCCAACGGTTGGATCATGAGCGGGGGAGCAGCGGGTCAAATCATTGGCGTTCCACTTGCGACGTTGCTTGCAGGTTCAGCCGGGTTCCAAACGCCGTTCTTGATATTTGCAGGTGCCATGGCACTGGCAGTCCTCTGCGTGTTTCGATTCATTCCACACGTAGAAACGAACGGAGTGCGTGTGACATTGCCTGCGATGTTCGGCGTCTACCGAGGGTTGCTCAAGCGTGGCGTGACGCTTGTGGCAACGATCGTCTACGTGGGCCTGTTCTTTGGAATAGCGAGCTTCATCGTGTACCTACCTACGTGGCTAGAAGCATCGTTGGGGTTTTCCACACTCATGATTGCGATGCTCTATCTCTCGGGTGGTGTCGGAGCGGTCTTTGCGGGACCACGAGCTGGAGCGCTTTCCGATCGCGTAGGGCGACGATCCGTGATCCTCTGGTCTTCCGCAGGGTTCGTCGTTCTCGCGCTCCTCATGCCGACGCTGGCGGGCTTGGCAGCCGTGGCTGCGTTCCCAGTGTTCCTTGGTGTGAATGTGTTCTTTGCATCACGCGCAAGTGCGTTTCAAGCGTTGCTTACTGAGCTCGTGGGGCCGACGGAGAGGGGATCGTTGATGAGCCTCACGGCCGCCGCCGGACAAGTGGGCTTCGCAACCGGTGCGGCAGCGGCGGGGCCCAGCTTTGTTGCGCATGGTTTCATGGGGAACGCCATCCTCGCGGCCGTGTCGTCCGCCGTCGTAGGAACGCTCGTTTGGATGTTCATTCCCGGCCCAAAGAGAGGGCGTTCGCATCCTCAATCGATATGCCCATGCAACAAGCTTCAAATGCAATCGGGTCTTTGTGGGCCGAGCCCTGAGAGCGGCCACATGGCAAGCACGCTGCAGCCTAACGATGTCGAATCTCACGGGGACCGCCAGCAATAAGAAGTGTACGTTTTTGCGGATGTGGAGCCGGTGCTCGATAAGGCTTCGGAAAGACCCGATGTTCGTGCCTACTCATTCCTCAGCGCCCGGTCGCAATCAACCAGAAGCAAGCTCTGATAGGCTCATCTGAGATGACAGTCTTCTTTCCTTTTTCATTGGCCGTATTGACCAGCATCGCGCTCGTTGTTTGTTCTCTGGCCAGCCCAACGAGTCGAGGGTCGTGTGCGCGAGGTTTTCAATACGGGATCTACTTTGGTTTGGGATTCGGAATCGTTGGTTTGGTCTTGGCCGCAGTGCTCGTACCTGAAAACAAACTCGGGCCCTTGTGGGGGATCTTTGTTTCTGGCCCGATCGGGTTTGTTGTTGGCGTACTCGTTGGAGTTAACATTCGCCGATAGGTTGATCTTGCAAACGGTGCGGCTGATTACGCATGTACAGTAGCGGGTCACTCGGGAGGCAGATATGGACCTAATGAAGGCAGTCAAGATTGGCTTGGTCGTAGGCGTTGTGGTTGGCGTCGTGGCGTTCTTGTGCAAGAAGTTCTTGGGTGCTGATGCCGGCCCCTACGTGATAGGAGCTTCAGCGGGCGTTGTCACCGCCATTGTTATGGGATGTAGTCGCTCCGGCACGGATGCTACCGCCGAATAACAGGCGCCTACACACGCAGAGCCAGCATGAGTCCGGCGTCGTCAACGAGTTTTCACCAAGATCGAGGCCATACACCGTGATCATTCGGCGTCTGTTGCCTCTTCGTCTTGGGCTTTTTCCCATGCCTTCATGATGTTGCGATGGGGCGAGTAACTAGTGATCGTCGTCTCTCGATATCGCGCGGGAGCGTGTTCGACCCAGTCCATGAGGAGGTCATGGGCCGCTTTGAGGTATCGCGCTTCACTTGTGGATTGGTAAAGGAATAGGAAAACCATGATCGCGGCATCAGAGTCGATGTTCATTGTGGCGCTACGTAGCATCTCGACGAGATGGGCTTTATCTGTCCTAGCAATAGAGGCCAGCTCAACGAGGCACAGTGCGCGCACTGTGGGCCAGTTAGAGGCAGATGCCATAGCCGTCTCGAATTGCACTCGCGCTTCTTCGTGCCGCCCCAGTCGAATCAAGAGCGACCCGTAGTAGGAACGTGCAATGCTGGCCGCGGAGTTGCCTCCTTCTGCACCGTCGTAGAAGGAGATTGCCTTCGAGAAGTGATCCTCGCTCTTGACAAGTTCGCCTTGCTCAAGCCACGCATTGCCTAGATACGCATGCGCAATCGCTTCCAGCGCTGGGTGGCCAACTTCTTTGGCGACTTTGAGCGCGTGCTGAAAGCTGACCAGGGCTTCCTCCCACGAACCCAAGCGCATGAGTGTGTTGCCCATGGTTGTGAGGTAGACGGGCAAGACCGGAGTGTGGCCAACTTCGCGAGCCAGTGCGATTGCGCGCTCGAGGAGTCTTATCGCGTCTTCGCTTCGTCCCTCAGCCAGGAGGACACATGCTAGATTCCCAGTTCCGTTGACTTCCTCTTCACCCGCTCCGATCTCGCGCGTGATGCGGAGAAGATCCTCGTACATCGTTCTAGCCTCGGCGTATCGCCCGCGATCAAAGAGGGTCGCGGCGAGGTTCGTCATCGCATTGGCCTCATACTGGAGACCAACGCCACAATCGCGCGTCAGTTTCAGGCCCTGCTCCATGTGAGCGAGTGCTTCACCCGATTGCCCAAGATGCGAGTAGACGATCCCGAGATTCGTCTTCGAGATTGCCACTCCAGCATCATCATCGAGTTCCTCTGCAATCGCCATTGCGATCTCTAGCTCATCAAGAGCCTCCGAATAGCGACTCAATCCAATATAGACAATTGCAAGTGCGTTGGCTGCTACGGACTCTCCCATGCGATCGCCCGATTCTATCGCTTGTTCCTTGGCACGATGAGCATGCGCGATGGCTTCCTTGTTTCGACCCATTCGATAGTGCATTCTAGACATGGCGATCTCGACGCGCCGCGACACACCCACTCGTTTCGTAAGTGCAACGCACTCTGCCAGTACCTTTTCCTGCGCTTCCGTTCGACCAATGAGAACTAAGTAACTGTTTTTCTTGAGAAGTATTTTGATGCGTTCGTTGCCCTCAAGTAGATCTGGGAATGCAAGTGCATGATTGGCCAGCGCAAGCAGTTGGGCACCGAGATGCCCCTCGGCCAGGTGTGTCAGCGCGGGCTCAAGATAACGAAGAGCGGATTTCTCTCGAGCACCTCGGAAGAAATGCTGGCACAAACTTACGCAAACTGAACCGTCGAGTTCGCTGGGATCCTTGTCGCGTGCGCCGCTGAGCACCTCAAGGGCATCGGCGATCGCGGCGTGATACTCCTCTTTCAATAGATCCGATAGGCCTGCGTAGAGTGCTTCTTGCACCTGATGATGGTCAAACACAAAACGACGCCCCGACGCGCGGACCAGTCGGTGTTGTCGCTCGATCTGGCCCAAGCGTTTCAGAAGAGGGATGCGCGGCATGCGCGTAACTTCACTCAACATCAGTGGATCGAATTCGAAACCACAGCACGATGCTACGTCGAGCAAGTCGCGTTCTGCCTCCGTCAGGTTGGAAACTCGCGCATTGACAAGTTCAAGTACCGACGAGGGGATCTGGATGTCGCGAACGATCTTTGAGCTGACCCATGCGCCGTCGGGCGTTTGAGTAATGAACTGCCCTTCCCTAAGGCCTCTAATGATCTCGAACGCGAAGAATGGATTGCCATCGGACTTTTCAGCGATTCGGAATCCAAGTTCTTGCGCTAAGCGTTCCGATTGGAAGGCGTCTTTCAGCAGGCTCGTAAGGTCTTTGGCGCCCAACCGAGAGAGTTCAAGTTTCGTTGCGAAGTCGTTGCGTTCGACGTTGGCAATCCACTCTCTTTCAACGCCGGGTCGTAGCGTGCCAATGAGGAGAATCCGATGTTCCTGAACTGCGTGGGCGAGCGAAGCGAACAGAGCACGGCCATCATCAGGCGCGAAGTGTAGGTCATCGATCAATACGATCGTTGGGCGCTCTGCGGCGAGGCCACGTGTTGCATGAGTGAACACCGTTTTGACGGAGTCCCTTGTCAATGACTCTGCACCCTTAGGCACAGCATCTCCCCGTAGCAACGCAGTGAAGGCAGGTATCAACAGCGGCGTGATGGTGAGGTGGTCCTCTAACGCATTCTCCAATCCGACGTCGCCAAATTGTTCTCGGTATGCCTCAGAGAACGCGCCCGCTGCTGTGGCTGCTCCACCGGGTGGGTAGGAACCGAAGAGGAAGTTGATGTCTTCACCTTGCTGGCGAAGTTGTCCTACAAACTCATCGACGAGTCGGGTCTTTCCGATTCCCGCTTCCCCTTCAACTAGAAGCACTTGACCGGTGCCGTCCTTTGCCTTGTCGAACAAGGTTTGGAGTTGCTTGAGGTCGTGGTCTCTGCCGTAGAGCGCGGTCTCGCGGGGAATGCGAATGCGACGGAGCGGCCGCTGCGTCTCGATGCGCATGGCCGCGGCGCGCTCTCGCCACCACTCGCTGGCTTCACCCGCTTCCAAGATGTCGGCCACTTGAGCGGCGCTAGCGAATCGCGCGTCGCGTTCTTTCGTGATGAGCGTACGGATGACCTCTTCGAAGAATGGCGAGAGCTGCGGATTAACATCACCTGCTCTTCTTGGCACCTCATTGAGGATGCTATGAATCAACTTGGAGACGTCGTCGTTTCGGTGGGGGTGCAAGCCCGTTGCCAACTCGTAGAGCACTACACCAAGCGCATATAGATCGACTCGGCCATCGGGCTCGCCGTCGGCGGCGCGAAATTGTTCTGGCGCTGCGTATTCCAGTGTGCCCACGAAGTCTCCGGCTCTCGAAAGCCGAATCGCTTCTTCTTGAAGTCGCGCGACGCCCAAGTCCATGACCTTGACAACATGATCTTCGGTAATCAACACGTTCTCTGGCTTCACGTCGCGGTGCAAGACACCGGCTTCATGGATTGCCGAAAGTCCTCTCGCAACCGCGCGGCCAATGTGGCGGCATAGCTCTTCAGGGATCCGTTCTAGCTCCCCAATAAGTTCGCGCAGCGTTTGGCCCTCTACATACTCCATGACAATGAAGTGAGCGAGTTTGCCGTCGGCCTCGGTGGCGTCGCAGTCGTACGTCCGGACGACGTTTTCATGCTGAACCTGCTCGCCGACCTGAGCCTCTCGCCGAACCCGCACCGGCTGCCGGAGCTGACAGACGCGCTCGCCTTCCTCGCCTGTAAGGTCACCGGGAAACTCCCCGCCGGCGACCACGTCGTCTACACCGCCGAGGTGATCGACGGCGTCCTGCAGAACGACTTGGCATCCCCCATGGTGCGCATCCGCCGCAACGGGTTCAGTTACTAGCCGCCTAGTTTTCCAAGGCTTTGAAGAAGAACTGGATCTCCTCCTCCAGCTCGCGCTCGTCGGCTACGGTCTCAATTACGCGGGCGCGGAACACGGCGCGGTAGCGCTTGCGC
>JAVJHY010082760.1:0-23240 GCA_035593235.1 Phascolosoma agassizii
TGAACGGCCTCGACGCTATAAACCGATCAATATTTATTATCACACCTACTCGGCGAGCAAGCAGGCTTCGTTGGTGGCCTTGCATAAGGTCTATTCCTGGGCCTTAGCTCAACCGGTTAATCCAATCTATTCATCAGAATACGTGGAATTAGTGAATGATTTTTCTCGGATGGTTGTGACGCGAACCCATGGCGGATGGGAAATACGAAACCTATTGAAGACAACAGAGCTTCGCGTGTCTCAATCAATGGGTTTTCCTAATTTGAAGATGAGTCGGGGAGTTCTTGGCTATGCGGACCACGGTCGTGAGCGATATATCCATATTGATCCTAGGCTCTCGCCACTTTTGGTGATGACCTCTGATCCACCAACTCGTCCGTATTTAGTTTCAACAAACGGAGCAGTCAAAAAATGGAGGCGCATACGGACTGGGGTAGAGGTGAAATTAAAAGGGTATCGTCCGCTTACGAGCGTCATTGGAAATGTAACAACGTGTGAAGTAACCGAAGGTCCCCCTCTCCTCGAACAGAAACTCGAAGGTTCGAATCTTATGCTTCGTTTTGGTGAAGGGCAGGATCAGGTTGCTTCAATCGTCTGCAGATAATGCTCCTCGACCAGCTAAAGCAGAAGAGCGACTGTTCCCCCTGTGGAAGCTCATCGGGCTCGGGGTTAGTGCACTAGTCGTATTGGGTATTTTGTATGGCAATCAAAGGATATTGCAACAAGTGGCCAACGTAGAAAACCCAGATGATATTAGTATGTTTTTTTTAAGGAACATTCAGCAAGAACATCCGCAAGACGAGTCTTGGCGAATCTTATTGGCACGGCAACAATTAGAGCTGGGGGAGTTGAGCACGGCCCAAAAGACAGTCCAGCCACTCTTGAAAGATGATGATCCAGTCTTACAGAAAGATGCTAGTTTGATTGATCTGCAGATCATGGAAATGCAAATGGTAGTCGGTACCAGTGATGAGCAAGAGAAACGAGAGTTGAAGGCAATGATGACGACAAGAATACAAGGGCTTTTGCTCCACGCAACAACGAAAAATGATCTCTCCAGTTTGGCTGACTCGGCTTTACTTGCAGAAGATTGGTCATTATCCACTCAAGTGTATCGGCGCTTGTCACAAGTAGATCCCCTGAATCAAGTAAAATGGTTTCGCAAGGGGGCGAAGCTTGCGCAAGGGCAAGGGGCTTATATTCAAGCAGCAGAATTTTTTTTTCTTGCTCAGCAGAATAGTCAAATATTTGAAGAAGAACGAGAGAGCTACCTGTCGGCACTTAAAGCTTTAATAGCTGGCAATCAATTGCAAGAGGCTTTAGTGCAAGCAGAGAAGCATCTTGGAAACCTTGATCGAGATGATCTCATTTTAAAATTCTTAGTGAAGCTTGGAAGGGCTGCGGGCAATGGAGCTTTTGCTCAAAAATATGTTGAAAAATTAATGCGTGTGTCCCGTGGAATGCTAGGGAGAAGGTTTGCGACATTTTTATCGAATTACTCTGCGACTTCATGGACTAGAACAATTGCCTATAATCATCAATATTTGAGGAAAGAACTGAGCTCAGAACAACAAGATCACTCGATAAGTAAGCTTTGGAGACAAAGGGCTTCTGACAGAAAAAAAAATAAAATAACAGATTCTCAGGAAATGTTACGTTCCTATGATTCGGAGGTCTATGAGCTGGCATACACAGTGTATGCGGAGAACGGGCAGGTGGAACAGGCATATGAGGTGGCGCGGACGGCGAGTGCGGCGGTGCCGGAGGATATGAGCTGGCGGATGCGGTGGGCGCAGGGGGCGGAATGGACCGGTCGGCCAGTCGAGGCGTTACAGCAATGGCACGTCCTCGCCCGACAAACTCCGAGTCCCGAGGCATGGGCGGCCATCATGCGGTTAGCCCCTGGGCTGACGGAGCCCGCGAACCGTGGAGTGGTGCAATCGGCGTTGACGTTAGTGCTGACGCAGGGGCCACAGGCTGAGCAGCGAGTGGCGCGTTGGGCGTTGTTAGAAGTGCTGCATCAGGAAGCGTTGACCTCAGTCGATCCCTCGGCTCTCACAGCCCTTCGAGCACACGTGCAAACGTTACTGGAGGATGTCCAGACTCTTGCGGAGGGCGAACAGTTATTACAGGTGGGTTTGGTGCATGGGCAGTGGGCCGAGGCGGAGCAGGTGTTGGCGCACCTGGCCGCGTTAGGCACTGCTGCGCAAGGGCAGAAGTGGTATCAGCAGAGTGCGGAACAGGCGTTAGGGCAGGGGGCGTATCAGCAAGCGGCGACGTGGTGGTTTGTGGTGCAAGGGCAGGCGGCCACGCGTGCAGAACAGCGGGCGGCGTTTCAAGCGGGACTCCAGGCCTTAGTGGCGGGGCAGCAATTGGCACAGGTGGCACCCGCCGTAGGACTGCACATGGGTGCGTTAGCCACGGACCCGGAGGCGGTGCTCAGTGCGGTGGACGCTTTGCGCGCCTCTGGTGCGGGGCAGCAGGCCAGTCAGTATTTGGCAGATCTTTGGGCAGCCGCTTCCCCGTCTTATGACTCGGACATCTATGAGCTGGCATACACAGTGTATGCGGAGAATGGGCAGGTGGAGCGGGCATATGAGGTGGCGCGGACGGCGAGTGCGGCAGTGCCGGAGGATATGAGCTGGCGGATGCGGTGGGCGCAGGGGGCGGAATGGATCGGTCGGCCAGTCGAAGCATTACAGCAGTGGCACGTCCTCGCCCGACAAACTCCGAGTCCCGAGGCATGGACCGCTGTGTCACGGCTTGGTCGAGGATTACGAGACCATCAAGCGTGGGTGTTAGGTCTGGAAGAGATGGATAAGTCTTCAGGCCTATTGCCTAATCAAATCAAGGACTTGGTGAACGCCTATGAAAAAGTAGGAGAACCAGAAAAGGCTATTCGTCTGTTGCAAGCGGAGTTGAATAAGGCACCCAGAAAAGAGGTGCTCATGCACTTAGAGCTCATCTATGAACGGATGGGTAATGTGCAAGAGGCTAGCACGACATTGAATGCCATACGTGAACAGTTTGGGAGTACGTTCGAACTAGCAAAAAAACAGGCTAGATTATTTCACCAGCGAGGGAAATTACGAGAGGCGTTGGCAGTTCTGGTTGAAGAACAGGATGATGCTCCGTTAAACGATCGGCACTATTGGGAAACCGTTGGGGATGTTGCTTGGGATCTTCAAGAAGATGTCGTGTCCCGTCAGGCGTATGAAACGCTTTATCAGCATCATGATGTTTCAGCCTTTGAGCTTGAGCGTTTCGTATTGCTCGTGAAAGACGTTGACCCTGATCGAGCGATAGACCTGTCTCAACAAGGCTGGAAACAGTTTTCGAATGTCGGGTTGTTCTTTCTCGCATTGGACATTCTTCAAGGGAAAAAAGAATGGGATAAGATTGGACAAATGTTTGAGGGAGTGACGCAGGCGCAGAGTCGGTTGCTTGAACCCTATCAGCCCTATTGGCTGGTTCGCGCCAATTTTTTCGCTAGGAATGGGAATGTTGATGAGGCTCTTGGAGCCTATCAAGAAGCATTACGCCGTGCTCCTAATTCTCCATCAATTGGTATAGCCGTTCTATGGTTGCTCATTGATTCTCAACAACGAGACCAGCTTAAACCCTGGCTTGTGAAATGGGAACAGCACGCTGAGACTGATCCTCGTTTTTGGGGTGCGTTTGCGTCAGCCTATATGTTGCTTGAGAAGCCAGGCATGGCCTTGCCGTATTTTGATCGGAAATTCCAGGAAATTCCAGACGATTATTTGTGGGTACTGTATTACGCGGACGCTCTAGAGGCAGCCAAACATCGTAATCGTGCTCGAAAGCTTCGGCAATATGCCTGGCTAACATTACGGAAAGAGGCAAAGGCTGGCAGTGATCAGGCTTGGAATCGCGATGTGATGCTCGCCTATGCACGATTGGCCTTGACTCGAGAAACTGGTGATGGACTTTCTGCAATATTGACGCGACTGCTTCAACACAAGTCAGATGTGATTGTGAAAGAACTCGTTCTCTCGTGGTATCTCAGTCGAGAAGAATATGGTCCAGCGCGGTTTTGGTTGTGGCGCTACTATGGGCGTCAATTATCCAAGCCAACATTCGCGGCCATTGCGTTGGCTCTGGCTGAAAATGATTGGGTGGCTGTAGATCGCTTGTTGATTAATAACGAATCGCCTTTGGATCGCTTGGAACAAGTGGCAGCTGCTAAGCACCTGCGGCGAGAACGGTTGGTGCAAACACGGGCTTTTGAAGGAGTGGAAAAATCTCCGAATCCGGCATTGTATGCCCAAGCTCTTTCGGACTCTGTTCTTTCACATGTGTCTTCTCCGCTGGATACTCATCAACGGCTGCCATTAACAGCACAGCTATGGAGCGGTGTGCCACATGTCGATACGCGTTTGAAGTTTCAAGGTCGAGGGGCCTTACGGTCCCAACAGGTGGAGCAGCTATGGAGCGTCCCCTTCGGCCGAGGCATCGAGATTCATCCATTTGTGAGTCGACGGTGGCAGCAAAATACTGATCGACAAGTCTTTCGCCGTGTACCAAGCACTGACACTCGAATTGGCGCGCATCTGCAATGGGATATGGGATCTGCTCTTGGCGAATTTTCGCTGTATCACCGCCAGGCTCTTTCTTCTTTAGTGGCCTTTCGCGGACGTACTCAGGTGAATTGGGACAGAAGATCCACCACTGAATTCTCAGTTGGGAAAAATATGGAAGCTGATACATCTGTCGGTATGTTGGTGGGAGGAGTGAAAGATTTGGCTCGAATCAGTCACACCTATCAGGTGAGTAAATGGGACACGGCTTTCCTTCAGTTTGACTATCCGCGTTTTTATACTCAAGACCGCAAGTTTCTTGGGCAAGGGTTTGTCGTTGAAGGGGCTTGGTCGCATCATGTTCGTTTAGCCTATCCAGATTTCAGTGTTCGCCTGTCAGGTAACCTACAGAATTATTCCATACGTGACACTGTTTCTGGAAAATTACCGACCCTATTTTCCTCTCGCAGTTCAACGATCCCAGTGAGCAGTGTTTTGCCAGAATCATTCCAACAGATTGAACTAGGGACTGGGGTTGGGGAGTCGACTTTTTTTTCATATGGTCAATCTCTTCGCCCCTTTGCGTTTGGAGGGGTGAATCTTAATCCTGAAACGGGTGTAGGCGCACATCTTTCAGGTGGGCTGAATGGGAGTCTCTTTGGTTCCGACCGACTTTCTCTCTTTGGGCGGTACCTCCGTGGTGGGTTTAGGCAGGATTCGACTGTCACTGAATGGGGTTTGCATTATCAATTGTGGTTTTGAAGAAGGAGACATCTGATGGGAAGATGGCCGCGGTTACAATGGTTGCTAGTTGGTGGACTGTGCCTGGTGATGTGGGGAGGGTGTTCTGTGATCGATTCGTCTGTGGCACCGTCCTTATCGCCCAATGCGACTTGGGCTGTTCTGCCATTTCACAATTTAACTGAAACTCCACATGTCGGGCGGCGTGCAGAGGCAATCTCAACGAGTTTATTGTATGCCATGGGAGTGAAGTCGTCCATTCAATTTTCTTCGACACAGAACGATGATCTTGTCGATATCGGTTCTTATCCGGCTACTCGGGAAGCGGCTCTTACTTGGGCTAAATCGCAACAGGTTCGATATGCATTAACGGGAGCTGTTGATGAATGGCGCTACAAGATTGGTGTTGACGGAGAACCTGCTGTCGGCGTGACGCTCGAGGTTGTCGATGTCGTCTCGGGGGCTGTGGTGTGGAGAGCCGTGGGTGCGCAAACCGGATGGGGGCGCGAAGCGGTGAGTGCCGTGGCTCAAAAACTGATTGGACATCTATTAGAGCAGGCTCAGCTGCATACTTAAATGAACGTTCCTTGGCATCTACGAATTCTTCCCCGCCCTTGGCAATGGGGGGAAACTGTGGTGTTGACTGTTGGCGCTGTCGGTCTAGCAGCCTGGTTACATCCCAGTGATCCTTTTTTGTCAGCCTCTCCCTTTCCGTGGATTTGGGTGGCCCCACTTCTCGTTTCGCTGCGCTATGGGATGTGGGCTGGGATGCTGTCGAGTGGAATGATCTTTTCAGGATGGCTGCTCACTGACAAACTTTTGGGAAGCCCTTTTCCAGCCCTGGGGAAATCCTATGCTGTGGGATTGCTCTTTCTCGTCTTGCTCACTGGTGAATTTGGGAGTCAATGGAATATTCATCTCACGCAAATCAAAGAATGGAATGATTATCTGCGCCGACGAATTCATGAAATTACGCAGTCCTATCATTTGCTTGGGATGTCGCATCAACAGTTAGAAAAAAATCTGGCCGATCGCCCATTGACGTTGCGTGATGCGCTCACACGTTTACGTGGATTCTTAGTCGATTCAGAAGAGGGCATCTCGGAAGTCGGAGCCCATAAATTTTTGACGCTGATTGGACAATATTTTCAATTTGAAGTGGCTTCCATACATTCTGTTGGTGATCAGGGGATAGAGGCTGAACCACTGGCGGTGATCGGTGATCCCCCTCCGTTGGTGTTTGATGACCCGTTGGTGTCTTATGCCATTGAGACGGAGGGATTCTCCCATATTGTGATGGCTGACGGGTCATTTTTGAATGATACGGAGTATCTGATTGTGGCTCCGGCTAAGCGAAGTGATGGCGCCATCATTTCGTGGTTGTTAGTCAAACACATGCGATTCTTGAATCTGCATCGAGACAATTTACTCATGTTGAAAGCATTTTTAGGATATTTTTCTGATGGGGTCTTTAGTGGACAACTTTCAGAGCGGATCATCGAACGTTTTCATGAATGCCCTGTCCCGTTTGCCAGAGAGCTTTCGAGATTAACGCGTCTCCAACAGGAACTAGGGTTGGAAAGTCAGCTTGTCCGCTTACGGTTTGACGAGACTCCAGTCCAAGATCAAGCCGTGGGCATGATTCTCAAAACAGCTAGAGGGTTGGATGAAATATGGTATGTGGGTGGCGACGTAGAACAACAGCTACTGGTGTTGTTGCCCTTCTCTGATGAATCAGTGGTGGAAGGATATTTAGAACGGTTACGAGAATTGCTGAAAGAGCGATTAGGACTCACCTTATTGGAAGCAGGGGTTTATGTTCAATATCACGAATTGGAAGAGTCTGATCCCGCAGACTTGGTGGAACGACTTCTCGATGAAAGCACTCCCAGGGTTTCTGTTCCTTTTGCTCATCGCGGTGTGTGAAACGGGTGGAAGTGCCTTTCTGATCCACGAGGGATGGCTCCAGCGTTGGTGGTGGCAGGCTCTCGCAGGGCATATTGTGTTGAGTGCATTCGCTGGGCTCGGTGGGATGATCGTGCTGCGATCAAACTATGCGACGCAAGGTCGATCTGTGTTCCTCTTTTTTTCTCTTTTTGCCCTGTGTATTCCGGTATTAGGCTCGATTGGCGTACTCGGTCTTGTGGGGTGTTTTCGATATTGGGGAAAGTCTACAGCGTCGGTCGCGATTGGGCGAGTGACGGACCCAGGATTTCGACGTGGAGGACGAGCCCATGATCTTAAATATTATACTGGCGATATTCATTCAATTTTATCGGCTTCGTCGATCAGTGATATGAAGCGGATTCAGGCGTTATTCAAACTGCAATCTTTGCAAAGCCGTCAAACGACCAAAATTTTCCGATCCTTGCTGACGGATAAGAGTGAAGATTTACGGTTGGTTGCATTTGGGTTGTTAGATAAAACGGAGAAAACTATTTTTTCTAGGGTTCACCAAGAATTAACCTTGCTTGAGAAGGCCGTCGATGACGAACAGAAGATCGAGCATTGGCGACAGTTGGCTTATACCTATTGGGAATTGGTGTATCAACAGGCGGTGGCTGGAGATGTTTTGGTCTTTGCCATGGACCAGGTGAGTGTCTATGCGACAGAAGTCTTATTTCAGGAAGAGCGAGATGGTGGGATGTGGAGCATACTGGGGCAAGTAAATTTTCAGGCAAACGAATATGATGTCGCTCGGTATTGTTTCAGTCGAGCGTTGACCTGTGGGTTGCCAGAATCTCGTATTGTCCCCTATATGGCGGAAGTTCTCTTTACTCAGCGTGATTTTTCCAATCTTCAAATTCTCTTGTCCATTCAGACAAGTCTAGCCGATTCCGCCACTCTTCAACCCGTTGTTGAATATTGGGGAAATTCTCAGCCTACGATGGAGACGTCGCGTGTCCTCGTTTAACCTCCCGCATTTGCGTGCAGAGCAGGCTGATATCACTCTCTTATTAGAGGGGACATACCCCTATATTCGAGGCGGGGTGTCCTCGTGGGTCCATCAACTAATACAGGCCTTTCCTGAGCATACGTTTGCCTTGGTCTTTATAGGTGGCCACCCTGATCACTATGGGGACATTCAGTATGAGTTACCTCAACAAGTGGTTCATCTCGAAGCCCATTTTGTGCATCTTCAAACAGTGCCTCCGCCGGTCAGAGGGATCAAAGGTGATCCTGCCTTCTTTCAATTTATCAAAGAATTTCATGAGGCGATTCGTGCTGGATCTGTTCAGGGTGATCATGAAGCGATCTTCAGCAAATTAATGGAGGCTCTACTTAAAGATCCGACAGGCATTCAGGCGCAATTCCTATTTAGCGAGGAAGCGTGGGATTATTTAGGGGAGATGTTTCGCACCTATTGTACCGACCCGTCATTTATTGATTTTTTCTGGACAGTACGTGAGGTGCATGCGCCGATTTGGCTTTTGGCCCAAGTTGCGGCTCAATCTATTCCTTCTCATCTCTATCACACCGTTTCGACGGGTTATGCGGGGTTTCTTGGGACATTACTCCAATATAAGACTGGCAAACCTTTGATTCTTTCAGAACATGGGATTTATACGAAAGAAAGAAAAATTGAACTGTTTCAAATGAATTGGTTGCCTGATAATCGGTTAGCCTTTGAGAAAGGGAATCAACAAGTTGGCTATTTTCAAAATCTCTGGATACGATTTTTTGAAACATTTGGAAAGATGTGTTACCGAGCTGCTGATCCCATTGTGTCGCTATATGAGGTCAATCGACAACGACAAATTTTCGATGGCGCCGATCCGAAGCGAACGCTTGTGATTCCAAATGGTATTCCAGTTCAGCGGTTTCATACGGCTCGTGACAAACGAGCTCTGCATCCTCCGCCCGTACTAGGGCTGATTGGGCGAGTGGTTCCGATTAAAGACATTAAAACCTTTATTCGGGCGATGCGGACTGTGGCGAATAAGATTCCCGACGCGGAAGGGTGGATTGTTGGGCCAGAAGAAGAGGATGCTGAATATGTGGAAGAATGCCATAACTTGGTCCAAAGTTTAGGTCTCGGGAACACGATCAAGTTTTTGGGATTTCAAAAAATGGAAAAGGTGTTGCCCAAGATCGGACTTATTATCCTGAGCTCCATTAGTGAAGCGCTTCCGTTGGTCGTGTTAGAGGCCTTTGCCGCTGGTATCCCAGTCATTACGACGGATGTGGGGGCTTGTCGCCAATTGGTGTTAGGCGAAGGCATGCGGGGAGACAGCTATGGCGCTGCTGGGGCCGTTGTGGACATGGCCGATGCGAATGGATTGGCGTATGAGGCTCTTGATTTATTGTTGAATGAGAAGAAATGGTTTGTGGCTCAACAAGCTGGTATGAAACGAGTGGAAACATTTTATACCGACACGGAAATGCTAGAACGATATCGTTCTATTTATACAAAGGCATTGAATTATGGCCGGGATCGGGTTCGAGCTTCGTAAAATTCTGAAAAAAGATAGTTATTGGTCTGTGTTTCAGGCCTATGGGTATGCAGGCATCATTAGCTCTGGCCCATGGATTCTGTCCATCCTAGGCCTGTTGGTTATTGGGTTAACTACTGTGTCTTCCGCGGCATTGGGCGACCAAGTCGCGCAGTTCCAAATCTCCGTGACGTATTTAATCGCCACAAGTTTAATCTTGACAGGGTTCATTCAATCCTCGTTCACTCGTTTTGTCGCAGATCGGTTGTTTGAAAAAAAGGATGACGTGGTGGTGCCGAATTTTCATGGCGTTGTCAGTCTGGTGACGGCGGTGGCTGCGCTTGTGGGTACGGTCGCTGTCTTGCTTCTCTTTCCGATGCAATCCCTTCTCTATCGTGTGCTCATGGTTGGCAGTTTCGTGGTCTTGGCAAATGTGTGGGTCGGAACGATTTTTCTGTCTGGGCTCAAACAATATCAGGGTATTCTCGTCCTGTTTGCCATTGGCTATGGGATCACGGTCGGGGTGGCGCGGTTATGCAGTTCATATGGTTTGGAAGGGTTACTCTTCGGGTTTTTCCTTGGGCAGTTTGTCTTATTGCTGGGAATCATGGGCTTAACGTTCAAACATTATTCTTCGTCTGATTTTTCGTCTTGTGATTTCTTAAAAAAGGGGAATTTATTTTCTGAACTCATTTGGCTTGGGTTTTTTTATAATGCCGCTTTGTGGGTGGATAAGATTCTTTTTTGGTATTTTCCACATACCGGGCAATTCATTATCGGTCCATTGAAAAGTTCGCCGATCTATGATTTGCCCATATTCTTGGCATATCTCGCCATTCTTCCAGGCATGGCCAGTTTTCTTGTGCGGATGGAAACGGATTTTGTTGATCGGCATGCCGAATTTTATGATGGTGTTCGGAATGGGGCTTCGTTGGATTTTATCGAGGAAGCCAAATCAGGCATGGTGCGAACGGCGAGGCATGGTCTTTATGAAATTATGAAAATACAATTAGTCGTGTGTTTGATTTGTTGGTGGAGTGGTCCAACGATCTTGTCGTGGCTGGGAATTTCCATGTTGTATGAATCACTTCTGTATATCGATGTCGTGGCTGCCAGCTTGCAAGTCGTATTTTTGGGTATTCTCAATACCTTCTTTTATTTAGATAAACGAGCCTTAGCCCTGCGGTTGACGTTTATGTTTTTTCTAGCCAATGGGGTGCTGACTTTCATCACCTTGATGGGAGGGATGACGTTCTATGGTTATGGCTTTGCCGGATCGGTATTGTTAGTCGTTGTTGTTGGGATGTATCAATTAGATAAAACATTTCGGAAGTTAGAGTTTGAAACGTTCATGCTGCAATAGTGCCTTTCTTCTGGTCTGCCTATGAATAGACCCAGGAAATTATCGTGGGGAGTCATCCCTTGAACGATGCCCCCTGTGTTCAATATTTCTAGGTATACGATCCTTTAGTTTTTCCTAAGTTTCCCCTAACGGTGAGTTCCTCCCTCCGAGCTTCTCCTTCTTTTTTCCTCAGAATAAGTCCAAGAAACGCGATCTCTTTCTGAGGTATAAACTCAGTTGGCATAGCCGAAGGATGAATGGCTGTGAGGTGTATAGCAAACCCTTCTCCTAAGTTGCCAATGGCTATCAACGAGATAAAAGGATCGCAGAAATTCATGGATTTACAAGATTGGGGTTGTTGATTTCTGAAGGTTTTTGGGCATGTGCAGATTGGGATTCTCAAATTTTTCCCTTTTCCATTCGAGATTTCAAGATGCTGTGTGCTGCAAATAATGTGAGAAATGGAATATACTCGGAGAAAAGCGTATGACCTTGCGAATAGGATGAAACAAGAAAGGCTATGAGAGCCACAAGTAATAAGTAAATGGAGAATTTTACAACTTTTTTTCTATCTGGAGATATGACGCCAATAAATCCCGCTGGACTGAATAGAAGGCTGCCCACACCCATGATGATGATCCACGCCAACATGCCCGAGGCTTCCATGGCTCCATAGAGTTGGTTCAGCCAATCTTGGTTGGTTAGCAATCCTAAGCTTCCTGTGATGAGATACATATTGATACCAAGAAACAGACGATTCAATCGGATCTTGTTAAGTAATAAGACAATAGTCGTGAGCAAGGCGGCGATGCTGCTCACGCCATAGGGGCCTAGCCAATTTTGAGAGATACTTTGGTCGATAACGGCAGCATAGATGAGAAATATTGGGAGAGGAAGGGCTTCTATGAATCTCACAACAAAGGGGTTATTCATTGCAGGTATCCTGGAAGTACATAGTGTTCAATAATGTGCTGATAAGTCAGACGTTCGTTTTTTCTGAAAAGCTGAGCCAACATTCAAGTTAGTAATGTAGAAAAATATTTCCTCACGGTCATGTAATGCAAAGCCTTCCTTGTTGATGGTTATGGATGTACTAACCAAAAAGCAAACCGCAGACATTGAATGGGTTCGTGAATCACGATTTGGTCGATGGTTCCTGACCACCAATATTTGGCTTGAGTATGTCTTAATCGAGGCGGTGGTTGATTTTAAACAGCTTCTCAATAACCGCCTGTCTGGAGCCCCTCAGATATTGGATGTCGGATGCCATCAGGGATTGGCATTTGAACTGTTGGAACAACATTTTCAACCAAGGACAATCATCGGTGTTGACATTGATGGAGATTTCCTAAATGTCGCCCGTGAGGCGGCTAAACGCTGTCAATGTGAAGTGAAATGTAAAAATGGCACGGTCTATAATCTCGATCTCCCCGACTCATCTATAGATGTGATATTTTCTCACCAGCTTATTCACCATCTTTCTGATCAAGACAAAGCCTTGGAAGAGTTGTATCGTGTACTCGTGCCTGGTGGCATTATACTTATTGGAGAGTCTTGTCGTTCGTTTATTCATTCCCTCCCTGTGCGTCTTCTTTTTCGGCATCCCAAGAACGTTCAAAAGTCAGCTGACGAATATATTGAGTTGGTCAAATCTCATGGCTTCACGGTAGAGGATGAGGATATTAAAATCTCACGACCCTGGTGGTCACGTCATGATTATGGTTTAACCGAACTCTTAGGATTGCCCCAAAAACAACAAGAGCCGACAGAAGTCATGATGATTGCCAAAAAACCCAAATTGACTGGGTGAGACTGAAAAATTGTAGTCGGCTATAATCCTGTTATTTCTAGTCACTAATAATATTTTGACCTTTTCACTTGAGGTACTTCTTCGATCATTAGCGAACGAAGTTCAATGGGATGTGTAAGAACAGGAAGGTCACAAATGGCGTGGAGAATATGTCTTGTGTTGGAGAACCAATATGAGAAAGATGACTGGTCAGATAAAACGTGGCTGTTTAGGCTTTCCCAATATTGGCTTGAATGACGATACGAATATATTGAACGAAATTCGGATGATCATGATCAGGGAAATACCGTTTTCTAAAAATAAATTCTCCAAAGAACAAAGTCCCTACCAAAAGATAATTTATGACGTTTGAAAAAAAGGACCAGAGTGATGGCGGCCCTAGCCACGCCAATACAATGGACCAGGTAGCCATCACACCAAAAAGCGCTGCCCAAACAATGGTGACCTTTCGCGTATAGTCGCGCATGGCTGCAGACAGTGGCCCACGACTTTTTTCGCCAATATCCGTGACTAACGGGATGTGCCCAGGTAGCAGGGAATGAAAAAAAACGATAAATAACAGAATGAGGATGATTATTGAGGAGGCATAGATCAGCCATTCACCGAGGTTGAGGTAGCTCAACGTTCCCGTGACAAAGGTGATAAGGCAGAGAATAATCCAGGGGAAGATTCTTCGTTCACTCAGCAAGCTATATAAAACCCCAGCTGACAGAGAGACAATTGCCATCATGTGCAAAATTGGCTTTTGGGTTAACATCCCCAAATGCGCAAACACTGGATAACAAACGATTAAGATGAACTGCATAGAGGAAAAATATCCTGCACCAGGTTTTGCAAGACCTATCTTTGAACAGTGTTCAACAGATCATGGGAATTGACAATGGACAGGGTATCGTCAATTGAAGGCGTTGTCATCATTTGGGTTAGAGTGAGAGAAACAAGTAATGTTAATAGCCTCTTTCAAATTCTTATCGCGCAACCCTGACTTGTGCGTAGCGGATAGCTAGGTCCATCTATGGGCTATTTCGTCATTAAGAGAGACCATACAGAGCAATTCTTGCTTTGCCCTTAGGTTTTTGGGCGTAAGTCTCTGCTCTCGTGTCTTGTTTTCCTGTTTTCGCCACCCTGCCTTTCTGAGTTCAGCCATTATTTTTCGGTAATCAATTGGGTATATGGAAAGAATGGGCGAGCTCTCCGCTCACGCCAATTTTCCATTAAATAGGGGCGGACATCCCAAGGCAGGCATATTTATCGGAACAAATAGCTTGAAGTTATTCACTCCTTATGGCCAAATAGATATTGAATGAGAGCAAGCATCTCCGTTGCAACGAGGAGAATCCCAGTGTATTCCCAATAGCGGCACGCTCAGACGATCGCGAACCGGACAGGTCACTCGAAAAAGTACGGTGATCAACCAAGGGAGGATCAAACATGAAGAGGCTCATACTTTGTGCGGATGGAACTGGAAATATGGGAGGAACCACGCCCGATTCGAATGTGTATCGGACGTATCACTTGATTGATCGCAGTGAATCTTCTGAGCCGCAATTAACGTATTATGACAATGGGGTTGGAACAGCATCTAATTCCTATTGGCGAGCTTTCACTGGAGCCTTCGGCTTTGGTTTTAAACGCAATGTGTTGGAATTGTTTGAGTTTCTGGCCCGAAATTATGATCCTGGAGATCAAGAGAAAACAGGGGATCAGGTCTTTTTGTTTGGGTTCAGTCGAGGCGCCGCTGAGGTTCGTGCCTTATCAGGGCTGATTGCAGCGGCGGGCCTGGTGGATGGCCGGAATATGGATAAGGAAACATTAGACGAGAACATTAAGCAGGCCTATCACCATTACAAACACGCAAAAAAAGGGCTACTCTTTCAGAGTCATGGGGCCATTGAACTGACCTTTATTGGTGTGTGGGATACGGTCTCAGCCTTGGGATTCCCACAACACTTTAGAATAGCAGGGATTCTGAGCCCTCTACTGAATGTGCTGTTTCATGGGTTGGATTGGCTCTGTGATAAGACGTTCTTTGCCCATCAGTTTCACAATTACGAACTCACTCCCAATGTACGTCATGCCTATCAGGCCTTAGCCATTGATGACGAGCGGCTGTCGTTTGAACCCAAAGTATGGAAAGAGTCGAAAGATGGGAAGACGAAGGTCGAGCAGGTATGGTTTGCGGGAGCGCATTCCAATGTGGGAGGGGGATACGGGCGAGCTGGGCTGTCGCACATCGCGCTTGGATGGATGTTAGCAAAGGCCGTTCCATTGGGAATGACGCTCAAGTCCGGAGCGATGGAGGAGGTGAAGGCCAAAGCCAACGCGGATGGACGACTCTATAATGAACGCAACGGCTTGGGGGTCTTCTATCGCTACTACCCGCGCTTTATTGCCGCCCTATGTCGAGAAAAAATTCCTTCGTCAACTCCAATCAACATTCATCAGAGTGTCTTTGAACGGATGGCACGCTTTAGCGGCAATTATGCGCCTGGTCATTTGCCTGTAGCCTTTGATGTCGTGAATGTGGCGACTCCATCAAAAACGGTCACGATCAAAAATCCGCAATGGGAAGTGTTACAAGAGCAATTGCAACAATGGACCAAGTGGCGAAGTTATTTGTATGGAGCCTTTTTAGATGTGTGCCTGTTCTTTGTTGTAATCGCTCTTTGGTTGTGGGGGTGGGCACCTGATAGTGTGCAGAAAGCTGATATGAGTCGAGAAACTATAGGTTCAGCGCTTCATTATCTGGCTAAAACTCTGAAATATATCTTGCCAGGAATGTTCGAAAATCTCATTAACCTGGTGGTCGTCCAGCAGCCTCTGTATTTAGGTGTAACAATCCTAGTGGTCTTAGGATTGTTCGCAGCTCGTTGGTGGGTCAGGAAAAAGTACGATGATGTGTGTTACGCCTTGCGAACGATCATTCTGGCTGAACCTGGCCTAAGGGGTTCATCCCACAAGCACAATCTTGCGATAGAAGTTACCAGTCAGAAGGATGTAAAAGTTTCCACCTAATTGAATCTTGGAGTCTTGAATAAGGAGCTGTTGGGATGAAACATAAATGCCGATTGCAGAAAAAATTCAAGTGACTGTTGTGAGTGCGAATGAAAGCCACGAAACGAAAGTGTTAAATGAGGGAGAAAGCGCGGCCAATCACTCAACATTATCTTTGCTTGATAGCGTAACCAACGGAAAGGATGGCTTTGAGGGTTTCCATGGCCGTACGCCGATCGTATTCTTTTTCCGAATCAGCTAGGTCTTGATAGGGGACGAGGTCGGGGTGGGTTTTCTTGGTATCGTCTCGTTCCGCTCCCCATGCCCATCCTTGTTCCATTCTAAGAGCAGCCCAATGGTCGTGGGCATTTTCCGCCAGCTTTTCAGTCAATTCCACTAGGTCTTCAGGAAGTTTGATCCGTGCTGTATCAATAGGATCAGGCTTATATGTTTTCATAGTCACCTCCTGTATTTAGAAGTATAATGCATGAATATAAATATGAAATTGAGCCATTGGGTCGCGGCTAATGCTTCGGGGTTGTTGCACTAGAATGGTTAATGATTATCTTGGACCTAATGGGCTTTCTCTAATTAGTTCTGAACAGATGAAGCCTTGGATAATATCCTGGCCTAAACAGCAAATGTGCCAGGTCCCTGATCAGACAGAATACTACTAACATAATTTTGTCTGTTTTTCATAAGACGTGGCCTTTTTCCTTATGAAATCAGGAAGATGTATTTTGGCAATAAGGGATTTACTGGCAAGAGTTTTTACAGATCTGACTATAAATGTCAAAAGCGGAGTATTTATGATGTAGGGGAATCACTGGCTAATGTTGGGGGCTGTGCAGGGACATGCTCTCGAGACAGATAACATTCCCCTGTTTTTTATCATCAGACTATTTTGGAGCATGGTTACTTGTCAGAGAGCCCGTCATTATAAATCTGTTGCGTACAACTCACTTTAAGAATTTTTCACATGGCTATTCACTTCATGTAACAGCTCTTAGGGTTACCGTTAAATATCCGCAGTTATTCCGGTAGAAACAGTTTAGCTTTGTGTCGTTGGCAAAGGCATACAGTTCACCAGATCCTGGGGAAGTAAATTCTCCGATAATGGCTTCTTCATTGGGTAACTCTTGAACGTGATCCGTATCCGTCGCAAACGAAAATTGCTTTCTCCCATCATTGCTTGTTCCTTCTATTGCACCTTGAAGGACCATCAGATCATCTTGCCGGCGAGAACTGAATAAGCGCCCAGTTAGTTGTATGGTCTTAAGGAAAAAGGTGTTTGCGTGATTGCTCCATCCTCTTATGGGATGAGCATCAATTTTCGCGTCATACCATTGATGCGAGTATTGTTCAAAGCGAAACTGATATTTTGTTCCTTTAACAAGTTTGAGTCCTGAATAATTCTTTTGTTCATCAGCAAAAACAAAGAATGTTTGTGCATCATCTCCACTCTGTAATTTGAGCGCTGCATCACCAGAAGGTTGTGCTCTATGATTGTTCGGTTTTAATTCGTCAACCTCCTGTTTCAACTTTCTTAGATTATCTTCTTGCATCTATGTTTCCTCCTTAGATTTGCAATAATGCTGCTTTGAAGGACATTCTGGCAAAAACAGCCGCTGTCAGCATGATAGTACAACCTCCTATTTTTTCATGAGCATAGGTCTATATTCAACTATTCGATGAGTTTTCGGCATTAGCATGGCTGAAATGGGCTCTTCGATCTTTTCCTTGCCTGATCATGTCTTTTGTCCCGCCTGCTACATCTCCGAATTCTCCTTTCCACAAAGCATTTGAGAAGATGTTGGAGTTGGAGAGAGCCTCAATTACCGTGCTGCGGATGACGAACTCGCAGACGTCTTGGCAGTATCTTGGCCCAGTTGGGGAGCCCAGCTTTGCTGAAAGCTGGCTGGCCGTGTGTGCTGTCGTGAGTGAAATTTTCGTCCGTTCCTTTTGACCGAGAGTCTAATACGTTTCGTTTTTAGCGAACTCAGACGGACAGGAAAATAACAGGCGATTGGAGATTATTAAAGAAACAATTGTGAACTTTTTTCCGGTCTATGACGGAAAGCGTTACTTAAATAATGTCATTGTGAATATTGTGAATTATCTCACAAAAGAAAACACTAGATTTATTTCAACATTTGACCTACCCTTTCACTGAAAAATCCCAAAGGGTCATAAAGTTTGAGATGAGGGGGCTTGTTAATACAAGGAATTCACTCGTTCTTTGAAGGAACCTCAAACAGGGAGAATCGACAATGCAGGGTAAGATCTTGAAATCCAAGTTATTAGTGTGGAGCCAGCGATGAAACGGTTCGTGGTTTGCCTTGACGGCACCTGGAACAATACTTCGCGTGAGGTTGAGCGTGACGATGGATCAAGTGTCTATCGCCCAACGAATGTGCTCAAGCTGGCACGTGCGACGATGCTCTGTGATTCAGTAAACGTCTCGCAACTCACTTACTACGACGCTGGTGTTGGTGCCATGAATCGCGCACCTGGCGCAGGAGCACGTGTCCTGAAGGCTGTCGACAACATCGTTGGTGGAGGCTGGGGTGGTGGTTTCGAAGCTAACATTGAAGAGGCCTACACCTTTCTCGCATACAACTATTCAGAGGGAGATGAGGTTTTCATTTTCGGTTTCAGCCGCGGGGCCGCACAGGCTCGAAGTCTCTGTCGACTTATAGAATGGTTCGGTGGTTTCCCATCAAAGAATGACGTGTACTTTATCCCCCGAATCTTGGATGGTTACCTGAAGACTCAAGGAGATCGCAGCAAATCAACACTTTGGGGCGAGCTCAACGCCAGGCGCAAGGATCGCGGAGACCTTCCCCTTGATCCTATCGTACCAGCCAATCTTATGTTCCTCGGAGTGTGGGACACGGTCCTTGCGCTCGGCTCACGGATTCTCTCTGGGGGTGGCACTACGAGGACGCAGAAGCAATTTCATACACCGGAGGAACCTCCAGCGGGAGTTCGGCACGTGCGTCACGCGCTCGCCATCGACGAAGCCCGCCACGATTTTCAACCAGAGATCTTCAGCCAAGATACAGGTCACCCATCACTGAAGCAGCGCTGGTTTTCGGGCGTGCACTCCAATGTGGGCGGTGGTCTCAAGTCCGACGGCCTCGCCAACTGTGCCTTGCGCTGGATTGTGGAGGAAGCCACAAGCGCTGGGCTTGAGCTGCGAAAAGATTTCCTTAGCTTTTTTCATGAGTTTCCTCAGGACACTGCTTCGAAAAAGAGCACTACGATTAAGATCACCGATACACTGTTAAGTCCGATACGAGGCTTCCATGGTGTCCGTGACCTGAGGACGCCACTAGGCATGACATTGGACGACACAGTCTTCGATCGACTGAATGCCGATCCGACGCAGCATAAAAAGCTTGAGGACCCGTATCGCCCGAAGAACCTCCTAGAGTTCTTGGCTGAGCATGACGAGTACGACGCCAAGCTTGGACCTGACGCACTCGCAGAGATTCAGAAAATCCGTAAGAATTAGGCCACTACCCATGACTACGCGGCGTATTCCGAAAAACGCTTGAGGAATGCCCGGGCAAGCCGGATGAGGCGAATCGCAAGCTCATAGCTCTTTCATGTACCAAGAGTACGAAGAGCTACTCGATCGGAAATAAATCATGATTCACCCGTCTTTATCTGCATTTCGTTGTTGAATCCTATTCTTGAGTAGATAGGGACCGTATTATTACTATCTTTTTGGGTCGATATGAAAAAATCAGGACCCCATAGAGATATGACTCATCGAGTTGTCACCATGCAGTTTTCTCGCACTGGGGAGCGCGATGCCTACCCACTCGACAAGGAGACGATCTACCGTGTCCGGATCGATGGCGGACCACCGGAGACCTTTCGATCTCCATGGACCCAGGCGGAACTTGAGGTGCACCTCGAGACGCTTCGCAATCAAGGTGACACGCGCCCGACGATGGAGGTCCTCAAAGACCTCGGCAAGCAGATTGGGGGTGCGCTGTACGATATTAAAGGCATGGAGGCGAAGCTTGGGGCGAAGGGCGAGTCTGTCACCCTGCATCTGCAGCTCGACTACCCGGAGCTGGCACGGATCCCCTGGGAGCTTGCGACGGGTAACCGGGAGCCCTATCACCACCTGCTGGATGGTGATGTCTCCGTCGTGCGCAAGGTGCCGGCGGTCATCAAGGACGCGCCAGCGCAGTGGCCGACGGGCCGAAACGAGGGCCTCCGACTGCTGTTCGTCTGGGGCGAGACGAAGCTGGATGACGTGCCTCACAAACAGCATCTCCCGCTCCTGAAGAAGGCGTGCGACGAGTACGGCGTCGAGCTCGTCTCTCAGGAAATTCCTGACGTCACCGTTCTTACTGACCTCTGCAATCACAAGGGCAAGCAGTTCCACTTCGTACACATCCTAGCGCACGGTGCGTGCGCCGAGAACGGTGAATGGGGGTTGCGGCTCAGGAACGAAGTCGCGAAAGGCGAGCAGATCGCTAGGGCGCTTCGAGCAGGGGGAACAACGCCTGCGCTCGTGACGCTCTTGGCCTGCGACTCGGCCAACGAGAAGGACAACTCCTTCGGCTCTGTCGCGTACGAGCTTCACGTCTACGGGGTGCCGCTTGTGGTCGCGTCCCAATTCCGCCTGCGCAAGAATGCGTCTGTCGTCTCCGCTGTCGAGGTGTACAAGCAACTACTCGGTGGAGGCGACCTGCGGGAGATGCTGAAGGGCATCCGCCGGCAACTTGCACCGGCCGACAACGAAGCCTGGGCGAACGAGGTCGTGTATTCTCGCTACCGGTATGAGGCGCTTGATGATCTCGTCATGGTCGCACGTCAACAGGGCGCGCTCAGACGTGCCAATGCCCTCGAGAAGAAGGCCAGACAGGCGAAACCGGAGGAACGCCAGGGCTTCATTGGCGCCCTCGACGAGGAGACCGAGAAGCTGTTCGTCTTGGTCGAGCGCCAGAAGTTGATGAACGCAAGCCCGCAAGCCATCGCGGAGACCTATGGCCTACTGGGCAGCATGCAGCGGCGGAAGGCCAGACTGCGCGCGGATCCGCCGGACGAAGAGGATCTGCGCGATGCCTGCAGTTACTACGAGCACGGGATGCGTGCGGACGCCAACTCGCACTACTGCGGCATCAATGTGGTCCACCTCAGTCTGCGCCTCGGCGAGAGCGAGAAGGCTGCCGAATTCATCCCCCTCGTGCGCTTCGCGGCTGAAAATCAGGCTGAGCGGGACTTCTGGGCCCTCGCGACGGCGGGTGAGCTCGAAGTCTACGCGGGTAATGCCCGCAAGGCTTCCGACCACTACCGGAGGTTCACCACAGCCGTTGTGCCCCAGGCGGAGGGGAAGCAGGCGATCGCCGATGCGCTGAACGCATCGAGGCGACAGCTCGACGAGGCAGTGCTGGTGTTCGCAGGGGAGGAGAACATCCGGCTTGCGGCCGAGGCCGCCCTCAAGGTGTTGAATTCCGCGATCACACGCAACTCGTAGGGGCGTTATAAGAAGGGAGACAACATGTTCACAATCGAAATGCTACCGGCCTCCCTTGGCGACTCGTTATGGGTCGAATACGGCAATCCCGCCAGTCCGAATCGGTTTCTCATTGATGGCGGACTCGTCGGCACAGTCGATATCATCGAGCAGAGGATTCACGAGGTAGCCGAGAAGGAAGGCGGGCGCTGCCGGCTCGAGCTGCTCGTGCTGAGTCACGTGGATGCGGACCACATCGAAGGGTTGATCAAGCTGCTCGGCAAGAAGGACCTCCCACTCGACATCGACGATCTATGGTTTAATGGGTTTCGGCACTTGCCGGAGTCGACTGCGAGCAAGGATGACGAGTTCCTCGGCGCCAAGCAGGGTGAGTTCCTCGCCGCTTTGATCCGTGAGCGCGATCTACCATGGAACGAGGCGTTCGGCGGCGACACTGTCTACGTGCCACGCGCAGAAAAGGGCGCTCTCCCGCGCCACATACTTCCGGGCGGAATGGAGCTAGTCCTCATGTCGCCCACCTTCGAACAGCTGTTGAAGCTGTCGAAGAGGTGGGAGGAGGAACTCGAGAAGGCGGGGCTGCTCCACGCGACTCACGAGGAGCTATTGGAGGCCTTAAAGCAGGAGCGTAAGCTCGCTCCGGACGACGACTTCCTCTCGG
Source organism: Phascolosoma agassizii (assembly GCA_035593235.1). Taxonomy (NCBI): domain Eukaryota; kingdom Metazoa; phylum Annelida; class Sipuncula; order Phascolosomatiformes; family Phascolosomatidae; genus Phascolosoma; species Phascolosoma agassizii. The sequence goes on from JAVJHY010082760.1 coordinate 22,020, forward strand.
AGGAGGAGATCAACGTTGAGGAGCTTGTGGAAAATAAGGAGCGTCGCGACTCGAGTCCGGCAAACGGCAGCAGTATCGCTTTCGTGGGGACCTTCGAGAGCAAGCGCTGCCTGTTCAGTGGAGACGCCTACTGGACGGTGCTGCGCGACAGCGCCGCGCGCCTGGCGAAGGAAGAGGAGAAGGAGCGGCTAATGTTGGACGCCTTCAAGATTCCTCACCACGGCTCACGCAACAACATTGGCGACGGTCTGCTCTCGGCACTGGACTGCCACCGCTTTCTCGTCTCTACTAACGGCAGCCGCTTCAAACATCCGGATAACGAGGCGATCGCGCGTCTAGTCGGAGGCACGTGGCGCCCCGATCCTGCCGCTGACGACCCGGTCGATGTCATGTTTAACTATCGCACAAGGTTCAACGAAGCGTGGGACGCTGACCAACTTCGCAAGGCTTGGAACTACAGACCCACCTTTCCCGAAGACGGTGGTGAGGGGCTCGTCGTCAAGCTGTGAGGGAGACATTCCTGCTTCCAAAAGAGATTCCTGGAAATCCATGGCTTATTTCAGCACTATGGATGGCAGAATGTTTTATTGATCACGTCGCTGATCAGTAGGCACTTCAGCGAAGAAGATTGTGGATCAGAAGACAGATCAGGGTCACCCCATGAAAGGGGGGAATCCCCCTTGAGAAACCCCCGTTCGAATCCCAACACATCAATCGACAGATTTTTGGTCTCCTTGAAATCGTGAATATTTTTGTTTCTGAAAGACCACTGGCGGTGCGCACAGTCAAGAGCGAATTTTTCTCTACTACGATCTAACCGAACTTATACCATTCATCGTCTATTTCTGCCTTTCCGTTTACTGGGTAGTCAGTTTCTTTCTGTTATCCTTTCCATCTTTAGCAGCGAAAATACAGGAAAATTATTGTTTTAAAAAGTGAGTAATTTTGACAAAAAATGTGTACATCTAATGGAAATAGAGTTTTTAGTATTTTTTAATTTTTGCATATATATAAGAACAAGGGACTAACAAGGAATTGGGAACTCTTGAAGGAACAATGTTTAAACTTAAGCAAGACCATGACATAGAGCGTGACTCTAATTATGTCATTGTGAATCTTGTGAGTTATCTTACAAAAAAATAACACTATAGTCATTCCAATTTAGTTCCAAAGTCTCTGATGATCTCATCGAGCGGGGTCTCTGGCGGCGTTTCTTCATCG
>JAVJHY010083816.1:0-23232 GCA_035593235.1 Phascolosoma agassizii
TAGTGCACAAACTTTCGCCGGTCCAATGAGATTCGCACACAATAATACGGTGACGAATCCGGCCAATAGCAAGTCGTAATAGCGAAACCGCCTGCCCGTACTCGCGGCCCCGCTGGGAGTAACGCTCATTGATCGATATCGAGATCTTTTAAGCTAATTCGGATTTTAGGGAACGTGTCCGTCGCGCGCGCTAAGGAATCTTGAAAATTTATTGACACATAGCGATTGCGGTCGAGGCCACAACTCGTTACACCGGTCATGCTAAGCGACGAGTCTTTACGCGTCCAACGCACTTGGTGTAGGCGAAGCGCGCCTGCTTCGAGCGGTCTTTCGGACGGCACGGCAAAGAACTGCGACTGATCACGTGCCACTTCTGTTAGGAAAAGCTGAATACAATGTTCTGTCGAAAACTCACCAGCAGACAGTGCATCTTCAGGTAAGGTGACAATGGTGATTTGCAGAGTCGTCGGGTCATAGACGTCGCGTGCGCGATAGGCGTAAGTTGTGCCCAACATCGAATTTGCGACTACCGGGCCTTCCAGGAAGTCTGGAGCCGTATAGTCCAGCACGTTTTCGGCGAACGTATAAGGTAATGCCAACAGTAAAGCTAACCCACCAGAGAATTTGTACTTCATAAAGCAAATGCTACCAGAAGCTAATCGTTAAGAGGGCGAATTGTTGCGCTTAAATGGTGCTAGGAAATGTTGGGTTGCCTATAGTTCCATGAGATTTAAGGTTTAACATGTTTTTCATCTTAGGAGTCCGAGCGAATCCGTGGCGTATTTAATCGATTTCCGTAAACGACTATTTTGGCTAGCCGCTTTCAGTTTGACTGCACCGTTGTCGGCCGTAGCGATAACCGAAGCCGATATCGATAACGAGCTGAATTCGATAGCGATCGAGTATAGCGAAGGCGATCAAGCGCGAGAACAACTTGAACGCGTGTATTCGGGCGCGCGCAATTGGTTGCGCTCTGCAGTGCGCCACGAAGCGTCAGCGAACGAAAACGCAGCATTAATTGTCGACGGACCGGAACAAATACGCACGTTGCGCGGGGCGCTTGATAAATCATTGCAATCTGCGGAGGAGCCGTTCGATGCTGGTGAGGCAGCATCGTTGCCTTTCGACGAATTGGAGCAAGTTGCGCAGACGGTCGAATCCGAGGCAGTGGTTCTGAAAGATAAGGCTTCCACGCTCGACAATCAGCTACGGATATTGGCCGACGAGCCAGCACGTCTACGCAGCGAGCGCGATGTGGTCGTAGAGCGTGTCGCTGAACTTGAGCGCGAATTTAACCGCGTGCTTCCGGACGAGGCTGGTCCGTTGCAAATAGCGGAACGAACATCGCTTCAGGCTGAATTGTTGTCTAGACGCGCAGAATTGCGACGCATTGAACAAGCGCTGCTAACCACCACAGTGCGCAGCGACATAACGATAATCGAAAATGATCTGGCTAGAGCTAAATTAAAACGTCTAACCGCGCGAAGCGTCGAAATTTCGGATCTCCTGAGTGCCGCCCGTCGTAAAACTGCAAATTCTGTACTGGAAAGTACGAAGCAAGCTCAATACGTGGCGGCCGATAGCCACCCTTTAGTGCAGCGCGCGGTCGACGAGAATGCTAAGTACGGTGAGGAGCTCTCTGAGATAATTGCTAAACAGTCGCGTGTCGCGGAGGCTCAACGAGGCCTTGAACTAGAGCGCGTCGACCTAGAACGCGAGTTCGCGCGTTCTCAAGAACGGTTGAAATATGCAGGTTACGGTAGCGGTCTAGGTCATTTGCTAATTGATCAACGACGGCGTATTCCAAGCGTGCGAGGTCTCGAACAGCAGTCGACCAAGCGCAAACAAACCGTCGCGGAAATCGGGCTAAGAAGCATAGAAATCGATGATCAGTTAAACGAACTAGACGACATTACCGTTGAAGTCGATCGCCTGGTGGAAGAATACAATGTTAAGTCGCACCAGCGCCAAGATCTCGAGTCGATGCGGGCACAGCTCGACGAAGGGTTGCATAACCGGCAAAGTCTTCTTCGCCTATTGGCGAAACATTATTCAAAATACCTGCGCGCGATTGGCGACACGGAATTTGAAACGCAGCAACTTATTTCGGTTGCTAATGCTTACGGGAATTACCTTGATAAAAAGATAACCTGGATTCCGAATGCATCAGCGCTCGGGGTAGGTATGTTGATCGATGCGTTACGCGGTATCAAATGGTTCTCCGCACCGAAGCGCTGGCGATCGCTAGCCGACGAGGTACGTAAGGGTATTCAGGCGATACCTGGCGTGGTGGTCATTTGCCTACTAGCGTTGATGGCGGTGTTCGGAATTTCCCGTTCGCTAAACGCTAAACTGGTGGATCTCGGCGTTAAGGTCCGGAACGTTAGAACCGATAAATTCCGCTATACCCTGGCCGCCACTGCGGCATCGCTAGTCACGTCAACGCCGTGGGCGATTGCCATGTGGCTTGCGTCAAGTGTTTTGCGATCAGCACCGAATTCCTCAGACTTCGCGCTCGCGCTTGGCCATTCATTTAGCGACCTCGTGCCCATCGTATTCGTTTTTCATTGGTTCCGGCGATTGCTGCGCAAAGACGGGATCGGACGATTACATTTCCACTGGCGTGACTCAATCGCGGCGGGCGTGCGCCGCGCTACGACTCAAGTAATGCTAGTTTTCATACCCGCCTATTGGTTCGCAATGTTTTTCGAACACCTCGGAAATGCGCCCTACCAGTACGGCAGCGGTCGTGTCGCGTTCTTAATTGCGATGGGTGCCGTTAGCGTATATCTGTTTCGGCTTGGGCGTCCGCATGGATTCGTTGTCAATCATTTAAAGACCCGCTACCCGAGCGCATTAATTACTCGAGCGCACGCGCCCATCGGTTGGATCGCGATGCTCATGCCAGCGTGTTTCGCGATACTCGCAGCGGTTGGTTTCTACTACACCGCGCTGAATTTAAATCGCTATCTGCTGCAAACCGGCTTATTGATTTTGTTAGCGATCGTTTTCCGTGGCCTAACAATTCGGTGGTTAATGCTGGCGGAATCGAGACTCGCATTGCGTCGCGCCCGCGAGCGTCGCGAAGCGATGATCGAGGCGGCGAAAGAAAATGGTGAAACACCCGAAATAAGTCCGGACGATATCCCGATTGATATTCCAACCATTAACGCCCAAACGCGGGTGATGCTAAGTAACGTTATTGGCTGGTCGTTTGCAGTTGGTCTGTACTTAATATGGCAGGCGGCATTGCCGGCCTTTGGTATTTTGGAGTCCGTCCATCTTTGGGAAATCGAAGTGCCGGGTGTCGACGGCGTCGAACTTCAAGCGATTTCTTTGGCAACGTTATTGGTGGCAGCGATTGTCGTCGTAGTTACCGTTGTTGCTGCGAAGAACCTGCCAGGCGTGTTGGAAATCGGGCTACTACAACGTCTGCCGCTGCAAGCGGGCAGCCGCTACGCGATCACTACATTATCGCAATACTTAATCACAGCAGTAGGTATTACGGTAGCGTTCAGCGCACTGGGCGCGCGGTGGTCGCAGATCCAATGGCTAGTAGCGGCCTTGAGTGTTGGTTTAGGTTTCGGGCTACAGGAAATTGTCGCGAACTTTATTTCAGGGATTATTTTGTTGTTTGAGCGACCGATCCGAGTAGGTGACACGGTGACGATCGGTGAACTTACCGGCAAGGTCGCGCGCATTAGGATCCGGGCGACGACGATTATCGATTGGGACAATCGCGAAATTGTGGTGCCAAATAAAAACTTCATCACGGAACGATTCGTAAACTGGACATTGAGCGATCCGGTCAATCGTTTGAAAATTCGAATTGGTATCGCTTATGGCTCAGACGTCACCAAAGCGCTAGAACTGATGCATGCCGCCGCGACCCAGCAGGAAAAAGTACTAAGCGACCCGGCCCCGCGGGTGTATTTTTTGGGTTTCGGCGATAGCTCCTTAGATTTCGAAGTACAGACCTATATTCGAGATTTAAACGATCGGCTGCCGGTGATTCATGATCTTCATATTGCCATCAATGCGGCGTTCGCTGCGGCTGATATCGAAATTCCGTTCCCACAACGCGACCTACATATTCGTTCGCAAGTTGCTATCGATCAGCGGTAAGGGATTTGTTTGTGATGCGCGATGCCGAGTCGGCGCGCGAAGTAAGCCGTGAGACGGAGTTGGCCCCCATCGTGGACGAATATCGAACTTTTTGCATCGCGCCGCGGACCGAGGTGAGGGCGCTATTCGAATCCTTGCGCGGGCTACGTAACAGCGCGTAGTACGATTGCGAAAGAGGGTCCCATGCGTCCTAATTTCCGCCCGTTATGGTCGGGCAATCCGCCCATCCACACCATCCGCACGGTTATCGACAACGTTTTGCAGTGGTATGCAGATCCTGGTGGGGCGTTATTTTGGCGGTAATGAGCCGTGACGTGGTGGGAAATAGCCGGCGTCGACGGCCGCGCTATTGCCGATATATGGTTTCGAATACGACCACAGCCAAGGCTATCGGGATTTTGAGCCGTTTTAAATGTCGGCATGCCGCGCCATATGTTTGCGCGATTGCGCCTGCGATCCTAGGCTGCCTGGACAGCATTGGTCACCTTTTTGCATCGTCATCCCTGCCCGCTATACTTCAAGCGTTTTCCGCCACGAACTGTCAGGAGCTGGTGAATGAAATGTGTTCTCACGGTCAACGGAAAAGCCCACGAACTCGATGTCGAACCCCGGCGCCTATTGGGGCAGGTGCTGCGTGAAGATCTTAATCTCACCGGTACGCACATTGGGTGTGACACCAGTCAATGCGGCGCCTGTGTTGTGCACGTCGACGGTCGGTCAGTAAAGTCTTGCACGATGCTCGCGCTCGAAGCTGATGGCAGCAAAGTCACAACCATTGAAGGCCTCGCTAACGGCGGTGAACTGCATCCCGTACAGCTTGCGTTTCACGAATGTCACGGACTGCAGTGCGGCTACTGTACGCCGGGGATGATCATGAGTGTGTTGGATTTACTGGCAAACGACTCGGACCCCTCAGAAGCCGCCATCCGCGAGTGGCTAGAAGGCAACCTGTGCCGCTGCACCGGCTATCACAATATCGTGCGGGCGGTGCGTCAAGCGGCGCGCACGAGTCTTGCCGGGCAAGTGCAATGAGCGGCGCTATCGGGAAAGCGCTTCCGCGCAAAGAAGATCGGCGGTTTATTACTGGAACCGGTCAGTACACAGCGGACGTCAATTACACTGGCCAGCTTCATCTGTATATCGTGCGCGCCACGGTAGCCCACGCGCGGATCCGGGGGATTGATACGGCCGCGGCCGCCGCCGCCGACGGTGTCGCCGCAGTTTATTCGGCAGCCGATCTTGATGCCGGCGGTATCAAGGATATGCAACCGGCTTGGATGATCTACAACACCGATGGCTCACCGATGCGCGCGGCCCCGCGAGACGCCTTGGCACGCGGTAAAATACGCTACGTTGGGCAGCCGGTCGCAGCGGTCATCGCGGACTCGCTCGTGCACGCCAGAGACGCAGCGGAACTTGTCGAGTTCGATCTCGACGAGCTTCCGGCGGTCGCAAATATTGCAGGTGCACTCGCCGACGGTGCGCCCCTGGTGTGGGACGACATGCCGCGCAATCGCTGTTTCGATTGGGCAATTGGGGATAGTGAGGCGGCGGAGGCGGCGTTTGCCGATGCGGCGCACGTCGTCAGCAGCGAGATTGTGCAAAATCGCATTGTTCCGAACGCACTCGAACCCCGCGCGGTCATTGCCAAGCACGATGCGGCGCTCGACGAATACACGCTGCATGTCTCGCACCAGAATCCGCATCTGCTCCGTACGTGGACGTGCGCGCACACCCTGCCAATCAATGAGTCGAAGTTACGCATAATATCCGCCGATGTGGGCGGCGGTTTCGGCTCGAAAATTTATCAGTATGGCGAAGATCTCGTCGCGCTTTATGCCGCCAAGGCGCTCGCGGCCCCGGTGAAATGGGTGTGTGAGCGCAGCGAGGCGTTTTTGTCAGATGCGCACGCGCGCGATCACAACACCTACGCCGAACTGGCGCTCGACCAAAGTGGTAAATTTTTGGCGTTGCGGGTGAACACCGATGCAAATCTCGGCGCTGCGCTATCGAATTATGGCGCAGCGATCCCGACGGTCTTTTACGCGACGATGTTGGCTGGTGTCTACCATATCCCCGCGATTGCCGTGCAGGTAACCGGGGTGATCACCAACACGGTTCCAACCGATGCTTACCGCGGTGCCGGACGTCCAGAAGCGAGCTATGTTATCGAACGGCTGGTTGACTTAGCTGCGCGTAAACTAGACGTGGATCGCATCGCTATCCGGCGACGGAATTTCATTCCGACGAATGCGTTCCCGTATGAGTCCCCGCTCGGCTTGGTCTATGACGCGGGTGAGTATGACGCGTGCGTCGATCTCGCTATCGAGAAAGCGGATGTGGCGGGCTACGCTGCGCGTAAGGCGCAATCCGAGACCCAAGGTAAAGTGCGCGGACTTGGGCTTACCGTTTATACGGAGCAAGCAGGCGCTGCACCATCGCAGGCGGCGATCGCGTTTGGTTCGGAGCATGCTTGGTTTGAAGTCGCGACGGTACGGGTGAATCCTGACGGTTCGGTGACTGTGCTCACGGGTGCCCATAGCCATGGCCAAAGCCATGAAACCACGTTCGCTCAAGTGCTATCCGATCAGCTTGGGATCTCAATCGACGACATTGAAATTGTGCACGGCGATACCAGCAAACTACCGTTTGGGATTGGCACCTTCGCATCGCGCTCGATGAGCGCCGGCGGCAGTGCGGTTTTGCTTAGCGGTACAAAGATTATCGAGAAGGGCAAAATAATTGCCGCACACATGCTCGAAGTGACACTCGGGGAGATCGATTTCATCGACGGCTTTTTTAAGGTCGGCGATAGCGATCGGATCCTGGCGTTCAAAGACGTTGCGCGTGAAGCGTATCGTCCGGCAAATTACCCGTTGGACAAGCTTGAGCCGGGTCTTGAAGAGACGACGTTTTATGACCCGCCGAATTTCACGTTTCCGGCGGGGTGTCATGTCTGCGAAATTGAAATCGATTTAGACACCGGCGCGACGCTCCTTGATCGGTATACCGTGTGCGATGACTTCGGCGTGGTGATTAATCCGATGGTGGTTCACGGTCAGGTACACGGTGGGCTTGCGCAAGGGATCGGCCAGGCGTTGCTGGAAAATACTGTGTACGACCCACAAACCGCTCAGCCATTGACGGCCTCGTTTCTTAACTACGCGATGCCGCGCGCCGGCGATCTGCCGAATTTCGTCGTCGACGAAATCGACACCCGATCGCCGTCGAATCCGCTCGGCGCCAAGGGCTGCGGCGAGGCGGGCACCATCGGCGCCCCGATTACGGTGATGAACGCTATTTTCGATGCGCTTCATCCGCTAGGGGTGGACGATCTGCAGATGCCGGCGACGGCGTTTAAGATCTGGTCCGCCCTTGAACAAGCCAAGCATAGTGGGGAGCAAAGCAATGTATAAGTTTGACTACCACGCGCCGACTTCTCGCCAAGCTGCGATCGCGCTGGCGGGCGAGAACAATGAAAGTCAGTTCCTAGCCGGCGGCATGACGCTGCTGCCCGTGATGAAGTTGCGCCTGGCCAGTCCCGACGGTTTGATTAGCCTCGCCGGCGTGCCGGATCTCGAGGGGGTCGACGTATCACAATCGACGATCACCATTGGCGCAATGACGCGACACGCAGACGTCGCCGCCGACTCGGCGATACCCGAACATTGTCCGGCACTGTCGGCGCTGGCCGGTCTGATTGGCGACCCGCAAGTGCGCAATCGAGGCACGCTAGGCGGATCGCTCGCGACAAATCACCCGGCTGCCGATTATCCCGCCGCAGTACTTGCGCTTGACGCGGTCATCACGACGGACCGACGTGTGTTGAAAGCGGATGAGTTTTTTAAAGGTCTATTTGAGACCGCACTCGAAGCGGGCGAATTGATTACCGAGGTTTCATTTAAGGTGCCTGACGCTGCGGCTTACGAAAAATTTCCTGATCCCGCTTCTCGCTATGCGATTGTTGGCGTTTTTGTTGCTCGATTCGGTAGCGATGTTCGCGTGGCGGTCACTGGCGCGGGAGAGCATGCCTTTCGTTATACGATCGCGGAAGGTGCACTCGCAGCCAATTTCTCCGTCGCAGCGCTCAACGATGTGTCGCTTGACGCAGCAGAGTTACTCGACGATTTGCACGCCAATGGCGCCTACCGAGCGCATCTCATCAACGTTTTGACGCGCAACGCGGTAAAGCGTTTGCTTGGCTGAACCACCTGCGTGAGTGATCTGCACCTGAAGCTTGGCCTGGATTATGTTCCTGCGGCGGGGCACACGGGCCTGGATGACTAGCGCTTTAGCCGCGCCCTAGAAGCAGCGGTAAGCCGATTAACCAATGTGTTGCATCGATCAGTTGAACCTGCCAGCTTTCGTCCAACGGGTCAACGCACTGTTAGAGGCCAAGGGCGTCGAGTACAGCATCGAATACATCGATCTTAGCAATAAGCCACAATGGTTCCGGGATATTTCGCCGAACGCTCAAGTCCCCATCTTAGTCACGGACAATGATCATGTGTTATTCGAATCCGACGGGATCGTCGAATACATCGACTAAGTGTTGGGCTCTCCCTGCTTGTCGACTGATCCAATTCTTAAGGTCCAAGACCGCGCATGGTCTTACTTAGCCGCAAAACATTACCTAGTCCAGTCCAGTGCAGTGCAGTGCAGTACAGTGCGCAACGTAGCCCCGATGCGGTAACGTTTGAAGAGGGCGCGGCTAACGTGTTAGGACAGAAACGCGGCACCGGTTTTCGGCAAGTTTCGTCGAACCCAACGGACACAGGCGGTCTCGAGACAGTTCTCCTACTATGGGCCCGGATTCGACCTTGGTGCAGCCGCGCTAAATTTGTAGTATCCGGGCTCAGAATTATTCACGAGCGCGAGTCGAGTTGAGGACCAAGGCGGACAGAGTTAGCGGTCGCGAATAAAGCTGTCCCGTTTGTCGGTCAATAACGACAGCGAGCCATTTGTATACGCCGGCGCTTTAAACTACACCAATTCTCTTTTTTTCAGGTGACACGGCAATGACACAAACGGGTCTTGAAGCCTGGCGTAAGCGCGTAAACGCGATCCACGTCCATTTCGATTTCGACGCGCCGGATCCCGATGCGTTCGCTGGCACACTCGTTGAACACGTTCTCGGGCCTATCCGAATTTATGAGATCACGGCTTCAGCACATCAGGTTCGGCGTACGCCGGCGCATGTCGCGTACGGCGAAACACCGCGCACACTCGTGACCATGCATGAAGCGGGCGAAGGTGAGGTCGAACAGGAGGGGCGGATCCACCAATTAGAGGCGGGGGACTTTACCGTGCTGCACAGTATGCGTCCGTTCACGTTGCGTTTTCCCGGCGACATGAAAGAGCACGTGGTGAGTATCCCCGCGCAGATGCTGAGCCACGAACTCATTGCGTCACGGTACCTTTCCGCGATTTCCATTCCGTGCCGCACGGGCATCGGCCGTATCGCGCGAGAACTCGTCTCCGGCACGATAACCTGTGTCGCGGAAATGTCTGGTGCCGAGAAGGAGCGTCTCGCACGTTCGCTGATCGAAGTTTTCAACATCGTTGCGGGATCGGTGCTAGAGCGTGCCGGCAGTGAACTGACTGACCCCGGGTCGTATCAGATCGAACGCATCAAACTCTACATCAGTGAGAATTTGCGCGACTCTGATCTCAGCGCCGGGCACATTGCGACGGCAATGGGGATTTCGCAGCGGTACATGAACAAATTGTTTGAGGAAGAGGGTAGGACCGTGGGGCGAACGCTGCTCGCGCGTCGCTTATACGGCTGCAAAAACGATCTCGAGGACCCCTTCAAACGCGGAAAATCCGTGACCGAAATTGCCTATGCTTGGGGCTTCAACAGCGCGTCCCATTTTAGCCGGGCATTTCGCCAGCATTACGGCATGAGTCCACGGGAGGCGCGCGCGGCACGTCCGACTTAACGCAACCAGTCGACGCGGCCATTCGTTCGCCGGATTGTGCCGGTAGCGTTCTTTGCGGCTACAACTTTGCCTTGAATGTCTGAAAGTCTACCGTTGTCTCCACTATCCGGCATTGTCTCTTGTCTTCGGGCGATTCTGTGGCCCTGGCGGTAACCGCAGCGATGACATTGAACCGTTCGATGGGCAACGCCGGGCTCGTCCTGCGCGTCCCCGATTCGCCATCCAAATACTAACGCCACGACGCCGGGACAGGCGCGCGAGCGGTTCGATTTTTCCTGAAATTCTTCCCGTAACGCCGAAAACCCGCTTCGGGGTTACGCTGCACCCGGACACCGCATTTCGGGCCCCCGGCCGCGTTCCACTTCGGACAACAATCATGGCCGCCTGGGGCAAGCGGGCTTTGCAGCGGCGACGCACACTGCAGCCACCGCAAATCGAAAGAGGAAGCATGCAATGGCTAAGCAACGAGTACACATCAGTGGTGCCGGCCCGGTTGGAATGGTCGCGGCACTCAATCTTTGTCGTGAAGGAGTACCGGTAACAGTGCTCGAGGCCGGCAAGACGGTCTGTACAGACATGCGCGCGCCGTGGTTTCACGCCGCCACCGTCGACATGCTCGAGGATATCGGATATCTCGACCGCTTGAAGGAGGCGGCGAACGTCGAGCCCTCTATGCGCTTCTCCGATCGCCTGTTCGACGGCGAGATCAAGATCGATTTCGACGTGCTCGGCCGACGCTATCGTAACCCTTATTCGCTCAACGTCGGACAGCAGTGGTTCACGCAGGTCGGATTCGAGCTGCTGCAGCAACACGATTGCGAGTTTCTGTTTGAGCACGAAGTATTGGATGCAACCCAGAACGATGAGCGCGTCGAAGTCCGGACGAGGACGCCCGAGGGTGAGAAAATACTGGAGACCGAATGGCTGATCGGCTGCGACGGTGGCAGCAGCAACACCCGGCGCAGCCAGGATATCGAATTTGACGGTTACACCTGGGAAGATCGATTTCTGTTGATTCATACGCGCCACGACTTCGAACCGCATTTCGGTCGCCTACAGTACATCTCGAATGCGGACGACTGGCGCCTCATCATCAAGATCCCGTACGGCCCCCGTGAGGGTGACTGGGTGCAGCGCATGGTCTGCGGCGTGCAACCCGGCGAGCGTGACGAGGACGTGCTCGATCCCGCAAATCTGCAGGAAAAACTGCAAGGATTACAGCCGTCCGACTCGCCTTATGACGTCGAGGGAGCCGTCATCTACAACGTGCACCAGCGCGTGGCGAAGACTTATCGTAAGGGTCGGGTGTTGTTGGCCGGCGATGCCGCGCACCTGAACAACCCGATGGGCGGGCAGGGTCTGAACTGCGGTATACACGATGCCATCAATCTTGCGGAGAAGTTCGTCTCCGTCTGGCGTGACGGAGAGGACGACGGATTACTTGACGTCTACGATCGCCAGCGGCGGCAGACGAACTGGGAATACATTCAGGCCATTACCGTAGAGAACAAAAAGCGCAACGAGGAGACGGATCCCGCGAAGCGCGCAGCGGCGTTCAATCGTTTGCGCACGCTTCAGGACGACGATGAGGCCCGGTTCGAATTTCTGTACCGTTGGTCGATGGGCGAAAGTCTGGAATATGCTGCGCAGATCGGCTGACGCTTCGATTCGTGATCGGCGCGGCAGCAACTTGGGACCTCTAATACGTTCCCGCCCTCCCGGCACTATACTATGCGCCAATCCGCCGACTTCGTTGAAGGAATGAGTTCATGTTCAAGACGACCGGAAAGACACATGAGTAACCGATTTTGTGGGGGGCCCCCGGGAGCCTGTACTCCGGCAAGTCGCGCTCGTATCTGATCAAAAAAGGGGTCGGTTACAACGAGATGTTCCCGTCGAATCCGCGTTATGGGGAAGAGATCATCCGGCTGATCGGATACTTCGCGGTCCCCGTGACGGAACTGACCGACGGTACGCTGATCCAGGACTCGACAGATCAGATACTGCATTTTGAACAAGCCTCTGCGGGGCCTCGGATGATTCCGGTCTCTCCACTGCAAAACGCCGTCGCGTGGCTGCTCGGTTGTTTTTGTTCAGAATCGATGTGGAAACTCGGATTACATTACCGCTGGACATATCTGGAGCACCAGCGGCCCTTCGTTGAAGCTTTATTCGGGCGTGCGACATCTCTGGCGAAGAGCACTGCGGAACGGCACGCCGCCGCGGCCCCCGTGATTTCGCATTTCAGTAGCAAATTGCCCGAGATTGGCGTAACGGAAGAAACGATACCGGCAATAGAGGCATCCTACGAGGCGCTGCTCGGTCTATTGAACGAACATTTCTTTCACTATCCCTACCTCATGGGTGGCCGGCCTTCATTGCCGGATTTCGGGCTCATCGCGCCGTTTTTCGCCCATCTCGCGCGCGATCCTTATCCCTCGACCCACATGAAGAACCGGGCGCCGAACGTATTCCGCTGGACCGAGCGTATGTTTCTGAGTGGATTCGCCGACGGCGAGTTTCCAGATGTCGCGCCGGACTTTCTCCCGCACCATGAATTGCCGGAAACCCTCATCCCCGTGATTGCGTATTTCTTCGAAGATTTTGGCGCCGAATTTGCCGGCATGGTGCGAAGCTACGACCGATGGTGCGAGGAACGGCCCGATGTCGGCGGCGGCACACTCGTCCAGGACCCAGAGGAAGCCGGGACGACGCATCCTTCACTCGGGTGGTTCGAATTCGAGTGCCGCGGCGTGCGCCATCGCCGCCGGGATTCGGTCGATATCGTTTACCATTTGCAGCGCGTATTCGACGTCGTCGATAAATTGGAAGGATCGGCGTGCACGCGATGGGACGCGCTGATCGCACGGACGGGCGGAGAGGTGCTGATGAATACGCGGCCCGCACGCCGCCTCGCGTGTGAGAACTACCGCTATGTTCTGGCCTAGGCACTCACAAGTAATGGTACGGTCAAATGTTCATGCCGCCTGAGGCAAGTTTGCATTCTCCGACAGGATCATACTGCCCTTCGACCACAGGAGGACAAACAATGACGAATCAAGCGACATCCGCGGCAATATCCGATTCCCGGCAGGCCGAACTTACGGCGATCGCGGAACATTACCTCGTGACGCTGCTCGGCGGCGACGGCGATGCGCTCGTGAAGACTGTCGGCGCCGGCGCTACCATCGACGATCCGCACTGCGGACGGATCACCGGCGCCGAGGCAGTCAAAGCATTCTGTAACGAGTTCAACGAATGGCTCGAGGGGAACGACCCTCGCGTCCAGCACGTTCGCACGACCGGATCCGATGAGCGCGTGTGCTCCGAGGACGTGCTCCACCTGAACCGTGGCGATAAGCATGTCCAACTGCCCGTCGCCACCGTGGTATCGAATGACGGCGCGACCGCCCGGATCCATGTTTACTATACGAAATGGCCGTTCACCGAAGCGCATAGCGTACGCGCCGGACTGTTCGCAGAGCCCGAAACGGAGGCCGAGCATACAGACGTGATTCTGAAGTATTTCGAGTGCCTGAATTCGGGCGACAAAGAACGGCTCATGACGTGCTTCGAGGCCGATATCTATTTTCGCGAGGCAAGCGGTCCACCTTACGTCCACTGGGGAACGGAGGCAGTGCGGAACTATTTTCTCGGCCTGTTCGGCAAGGGCGCGCCGATGTTGCGCGACGACACAATTCTCGATGACGGGCGGTGCGTGGTCATGGAATTCTCCGTCATCGGCTGGAACGGCGTACCGCGCGACCCCCAGGATTGGGAAGCAGGGCTTGCCGTCTACGAACGATCGGGAGAGGGTCTCATGCGGGCGATTCGGATCTACGACGACGTCGATTTCTGAGTGCTGTTCGATGGCTCGGCGTGGACGACGGCCGAGACTAACGGCATCGAAGGAAGTCTATGCACAAGCTTCCCCAATCCGGCGACACTCAATTCGTGGAGCTTCCCGGCAAATTAGAACCAGGAGAGCCGTGGCGCACAGCAGCACACACAACAGGACATGCACGTATTTTGCGTATTTTCACCGCTCGCGATAGGAATGCCGGTCGGCACCCCTCGCACAGATCCCAGCGTGCACTACTAATGCACTAGGCTCCTGCCTTATGTGGATCAATGGAACACCGATCGCGGATGGCAAAATATTCCTGGTACTGCCCGTTGGACTTCATCGCTTGGCTTGTCGCACTGGTCCCGAGTCAACCTAACCCGCTTCCATGGCGTGTTCGCCCCCAATAGTGCGCGGGTGACGCCAGCCAAGCGCGGTAAGGGTAATAAGACCGGCGTGGCGCCTGCGACGGACGACACCACGGCAGGTGAACACCGGGCCGCCATGAGCCTTAAGGTCTGCGCCTTAAGCGCGTATTCAACATCGACATTGAGATCTGCAACAGCTGCGGTACGCAGGTCAAGATCATCGCCTGTACCGAAGATCCTGTGGTGATCGAGAAGATCCTCGCCCACCTCGAAAGCCCAGCTGCTTGTGCCGCCGCTCGACGTTTACCACCGTGCCGGGCGCCACCTCAGGGCAACTTGTTCAGCCAAAACGCATCAACCACGCGAGCAGCCGCTGCGTCATCGAAGCGGGGGGGCGAGGTCGCTGTCGCCTTGAGCGTGGAAAGCTTTGAAAAATTGCGCGAAGTACAGAATTTCCGCCGGTTAAGGGGCGCAATTTGGACCAACACTGCGTCGACGCGCAGGTTGACGACGGATTGATAACCTGGCGATACTCGGCGCCATTGTGAAAAAGGACGTTCATGCTTCCTATACGGTCTTTCAATCGCTCTGAAGATCCTACCTATGTACCAATACTAGCCTATGACGTTTTCGATCTTGACATCTTGTCTTCTTACTGCAGCGTTGTGGTCCTCGCTCGCTTCCGCCGAACCACTGATTCTCAAGGCAGAGCAAAGACGCGTCGCGTTGGCCGATTATGTTACTTATCTCTCTTCGGACGCATTAATCGACTTCGCCGAAGCCCAAAGCCGGGTTGAGGATTTTACCGAATTGCCGCCATCTGCCAATTTCGGCATCCGCCCCGAGAAATTCTGGTTTAGGTTCAGTGTCCGAAACGATACGGCTGTAAGTCAAATCCGGTATTTTGAGCAGCAACAGCACTTCATCGATCATCTTTTGATTTACCAAACCGGCGCCGCCGAAAAGGGCCCGATACGGCTTGGGCGATATGAACCGCGGGAAGGCAAACGTCTCGATCGTCGCGGCTCGGTGGCGCGAATGATATTCCCACCTGGCTTGACGGATGTCTGGGTTGCGTCGTATTACGAAATCGAAGGAAGCGTCGAAGCAACGTTTCAACTGTACGAGCCCGGCGCCTTCGAGCGCCGCCGAGAGTTTGAAAATTTCCTGATGGGTGCCTTTTACGGGGGGATCCTCCTTCTGGTTTTCTATAACCTGTTTTTGTATTTTTCTCTTCGCGATACGGTTTACCTTTTCTATGTCGCCTATCTGGGAGGTCTACTGTTCGCCTTTGCGGTCCTAAACGGCTGGGCGCAATATTTCTTTTGGCCGGATTCACGGTATCTTAAGGGGTACGGCCCCATGATCGCGTCGAACGTATCTTTCTTCTTCGCTGCATTGTTCACTCGAAATTTTCTTCGTACCAAAGACCTTGCGCCCCGGATCGACCGCTTCTTATTGCTCATGTCGGGTGTCTACATTCTCGGGCTGTTACTCGCATTGCTAAGTAGCTTTCGGGCGTCGGTGTATCTTACCCTAGCGGCGGCGAGCGTCTTTTTCCTGATGCCGTTTGTTGCTACGTATATTTACCTGAAAGGATACGTCCCGGCCCGTTTTTACGTGATAGCTTGGACGTTTGGTGCTATCGGCGCGAGCGTCTATGCGCTGCGCGAATTGGGGATGCTCCCGTATTCCGATTTGACCACCTACGGGGTGCAATTTGGTAGCTGGGTAGAGGCGGCTCTGCTTTCACTTGCGCTGGCAGACAAGATAAACCATATGCGTCTGGAAATGGCTGAAGCCGAAACGAAATACACCCATCGACTCGAAGCGGAGGTGACGGAGAGAACCGAGCAGCTTGAAGAAGCCGTATCTGGCGCCGAAAATCTCGCCCGCACGGACGTCATGACCGGGCTCGGTAATCGACGGTTCTTCTACGAGAAAGGCGCAGAGGAGGTGCGTCGTGCGAAGCGTTACCGCAAAACGATGACGCTGGTCATGCTGGACATTGACGAATTCAAAGTAATCAACGACACCTACGGGCACGCGGCCGGCGACGTCGCGCTTAGCGCATTGGGCAAGATGATCCGGCGGGTAGCCCGTGAAACGGATATCGCGACCCGGATCGGTGGCGAGGAGTTTGCCCTGGTCCTGCCTGAAACGAGCCTTTCCGAGGGCATTGTTATCGCCGAGAGACTGCGCGCGGTGGCGGCCAACATTGTGGTCAGTCACGGCGGGCGCGATATCGACTTCACAGCGAGCTTCGGCGTGGCCGAGCTCGAGAGGGAAACCACCGATCTCGACGAACTCTTTTCCAAAGCGGACGCCGCCCTCTATCGAGCAAAGGAGCGTGGACGCAATCGGGTCTGCGCCGCCGATTAGACTGCAAGACGACCGGATGCCGTAGACCACTGCGCCCTGTGTTGATCCGGTAAATTCTAGCCCGGGTTCATAGGTTAGTTCTTAAGCCCGCGAGACCCCGCGCGGGTTTTATCATGATATTGCGTAGCCTCTGATCTTAGCGTTCTTTCGTCGCGGTCTGGCTCAGCAGATTAGTGCATTTTTGTCACGGAATTTTACAATTCGCCGTTTTCAACAATGCGTGTGGCTGCGGGTTTTTGGAAAAAAACCGTGTTGAAGTGCAAAATTTCTGCCAACTCAGGGGCGTATTTTGACTCAGCACCGCGGCAAAGCGTACGTCCCCCGACGTTCCCCCCTTGAGTAGCTTTCCGTACCCGTTGCGATTCCTGTTTGCGAGTCGCCCGGCGCTTATGGGCCTGGTGCTCGGCATCGGATACCGTTGCATTGCGATGCACTTGATCAACAAGGCGGGATTTCTTGCACGACGGCCCGCACCGGCGCGGTGACGTTAATTCAGCGATTCGGCAGCGCCCTCAATGCAAATCTTCACTTCCATTCGCTCTTTCTGGACGGTGTCTCCGTCGATAGCGCGAATGGATCGTGCATGCGATTTAGCTAGGCGAAGGCGCCGGCGAGCGCCGAGTTGACACAACTGACGCACACCATCGCTCAGCGCGTCGGGCGTTGCCTGGAGCGCCAGGGGCTGCTGGAGAGCGATGCCGAGAACGACTATCTGGCCGCGGACGTCCTAGAAGCGGGGCCGTTGGACGAGCGCTTGGGCCACTCGATCACGTATCGAATCGCGGCGGGCCCGCACGCGAGCCGCAAGGTGTTCACCCTACAGACGCTGCCGAGCTGCAATGAGCCTGTCGATGCCGCCGTGGGGAAGGTGGCTGGATTCTCGCTGCACGCGGGTGTCGCGGCGAGGGCGCCCGAACGCAAGAACTTGGAACGATTGTGCCGTTACATCGCAAGGCCAGCGGTGTCGGAAAAACGCCTGTCGCTGTTGAGCAATGGCAAGGTGCGCTACGAGCTCGAGACCCCGTAGCGCGACGGCACACCACGCATGTGATTTTCGAGCCGTTGGATTTCATCGCACGGCTTGTCGCATTGGTGCCGAAACGCCGAGTCAACCTAACCCGCTTCAATGGCGTGTTCGCCCCCAATAGTGCGCATCGTGCGCGGGTGAAGCCAGCCAAGCGCGGTAAGGGTAACCAGACCGGCGTGGCGCATGCGACGGACGACACCACGGCAGGTGAACGCGGGGCCGCCATGAACCTTAAGCTCTGCGCCTTAAGCGTGTATGCAACATCGACATTGAGATCTGCAACAATTGCGGCGGGCACGTCAAGATCATCGCCTGAATCGAAGATCCGGTGGTGATGGAGAAGATCCTAGCCAGGGCAACGCGGCGCAGGCAACTTAAGAGCCGGCGCCCACTGAACGCCGCGCAGCGATGGCTGGTTTTGGCTCCTACGCAACGACCGTCTAAGCCGCTGCGCTAACGATCTGTTCCGCACGCAACACGTCTAGATAGACCTCTGGTTCGGGTCGAACGCGATAGTTATCCGTTTCGTGAACCCAGCGGATGCAGCCGCCCGCGTCGGTAATAACAACCGTAGGCAGCACGGTGTCGCTTGCGTAGCCCAAGGCTTGCATCCCCATAGGCAATCCGTTTGGGTTGGCAATCCCAAGTGCGTGACCGGCTTGATTACCATCATCGGTTAGAAAGTCGAACTGGACGCCGAACTTTTTCGCGAGCGCGAGCGTGTTCGTGTGCGGTTGGGGCGAGACCAGGGCCACGCGAACCCCGAGCGCCGCCAGCTCCTGGTATTTACCGACCAACTCCTTCACTTGGGCCATACATAGCGGACACCAGTTGCCGCGATAGAACATCCAGATCGTTGGTTTGTCGGTTAGCGCCGTCGATCTTATCGGTTCACCGTCTACGTTGGTCAGCGCAAATTCCGGTAAACGCTGCCCGATTTTGATCCGCGGACTGGGACGCCGGCCATAACTCGAATACCAATAGGCGTAGAGCAGAAACCCAACCCAACCGGCGAATGCTAGAACAACAGCGGAAACGTTCCCGCCGCGTGTATAGCCGACGAACGATAGCGTCACGCCGACAATACCGATAACGTTCAACATTGGAAATCGCGCGCTCGTCCGGGCGACATTCTTAAATAGGAGCAACCAACTAATAACGGCCAACAACGGCGCGCATACCAACAACACGCCGCCCCAGCTCAGATAGTCTTTCGTTTCGGCCAGCGCCAAACCCGCGACCGCAATGAGTACCATTATTGCCGTGAAATACACACTGATAAAAATCGATTTTAATAATGTCATTTTGATCTCCTGAGCGTTAATGCAACCATCGTTCCCGTAGTTGCGTATCGTGGTCACTAAATGAGGTAGGGTCCCGCGAATTCATGTATTCGATGGTCTTCGCCTGGGGCGGCTACCGCGCGCGACGTGGCCAGTCCGAGACCGTTGAAATTGACGCGAGCGTCGACAACTGCCAGCCAACGTAGGCAACGAGGCCGCCAAGGCCACCGGCGATGAGGTCGGTCATCGTGTCATCGAGTCCGCGTTGCGCCGAGTAGTAGCCGCTTAAGTCGATACCGAACTCAAAAATTTCCCACAGCGCGCCGCTGCCGCAGGCAAACATCACACAACTTGCCAAGAGCTGCGTGTGCGATAGCGCCAGGTTCTCACGCGTGGCCCATCGTCGAAGCGAGGTCAGAAAAAAGTGCGTCAACGCGCCAACGAAGGCGAAGTGCAAAACATCGTCGAACAACGCCCATTTGTTGTAGGCGTCGTAGCCCATACCGAGGACCACGTGAACGACGAGCGCGCCGGTAACCCACCTCGACGGCCAACCTCGTAACTGGCAACTCGCAACGTAAGCGAGTGCCGTCGCGCTCAACGCGACGATGAACGCCGCCGTGTTTTGTTCGATAGCCCAATAAACCCCCATCGCGGCCAGTACGCCGCAACCGGTTAGCTCGAGTTTCGACGGCTGTGCGATCTGCGGTCGTTTGGGACTTAGAACCATCTTGTCGGCATCTCTCATGCTGACAACCTCGGGTCCGTACGATATGAGCGACCGGCTAGCCGGGGTGGGCACGGACCACGCAAGCACACCGTGCACGTCGCGTCATAAAATTCTGATGTCACCAATTTGTTACGAACCCCGCTTGGACTTGGTGGTCGATAGGGGTAGGCTATCTGGAACGCATACGTTACAGATACTCCTAATATGAGAATTCTCGTCTCATATATGAGACACGCAAATGAACTGGGATGACGCGCGGATCTTCCTGGCGCTCGTGCGGGCGGGATCGGTGCGGGCGGCTGCATCGAAAAGCGGGGTGAGTCATTCGACCGTCGCGCGGCGGGTGGACGCACTTGAGGTGCGCTTGGGTGTTCGGCTGTTCGACCGGCTACCAGGGGGCTACGTGTTGACCGGGGCCGGCGAAGATTTCGTTGCGGTCGCCGAAAACGTCGAAAATCAACTCGACGCCGTACAACGACGGCTCGTCGGTCAGGATCGACGACTTGCGGGTGTGGTGCGTCTCACGATGGCCGACGTCGTCGCGACTCATTTACTCATGCCCGAACTGAAGCGTTTCGGAGACCTATATCCACACACTGAGTTCGAGATCGTGCTGAGCTATGAGGTACTTGACCTAACCCGGCGTGAGGCAGACGTAGCGATTCGGTTTAGCCGCAACCCGCCCGAGCATTTGATCGGGCATAAGCTGGCGACCATCGGCAGTGCGGCTTATGCCACTGCCGGGTACCTGGACACGCACGATCTAGGCGATCCTGCAGCCGCCGCGTGGATTGGCTTCGGCCGCAGCGCATCGTCGACATCGCCGCCCTGGATTAAACAAAGTCCGTTGCCGCATCTGCCGGCGATGGGTTCTTTCGATAGCATCTCGGTACAACTTGAAGCGGCACGCTGCGGGGTGGGGATCGCAAACTTACCGTGCTTTGTTGGCGACCCGGATCCGCTCCTGCGCCGAGTCGTGCCAGAAACGTCAGCGGCTAACTATGACCTGTGGTTACTGCGTCATCGCGATACGCGGGCGACCGCCCGCTTGCGCGTGTTCTCCGAGTTCATTCGCGACGCGATCGCTGAGTACCGCCCGCTCCTCGCCGGCGAGCTCGGGGGCGGCTGAAAGGAGATCACGATGTCGCTATCAGTGCGATGGTCATCGCGAAGCCAAATACCGGCCCAGCATGGGCCGGTATCGGCGGCCGGCTTCGCTCGGAATACGTGGCCGGCTTCGTCGGAATCCGCAGGATGTCTATCAAAATCGCTTTAAATCGATCTTATGTCAGGAGGAACCCTACCTTTTAGCCTTGGTCCGCTACATCAATTTAAATCCGCTGAAAGCTGGCACCGTGAGAGATCTAACCGAATTGGATAACTATCGTTGGACAAGCCACGCAACCCTCATAAGTAAACGCATCAACCACGCGAGCAGCCGCTGCGCCATCGAAACGGGGACCAAGGTCGCTGTCGCCGCACATGCTTGCGTGATTGATGCGTCTTAGCCGAACAAGCGGCCCTGAGGCGGACCTCGAGACGGAGGCGAATGCAGAGTCACTGTTGCGTCTTTGCGCTCGAGGGGTCGGAGGATCTTATCAACTACCACTGGATCTTCGATGCAGGCGATGATCTTGACATGGCCGCCGCAGCGCTTGCAGGTCTCGATGTCGATGTTGAAAACGCGCTTCAGGCGCTGCGCCCAGGTCATTACTGCTCAGCGTTCGACCGGTGCTGGGCGGTCCGTCGCATCTGCCGTGCGAGCCTTGCCGCGTTTGGAAGGCGTCACCTGTGCGCGATGCGCACTGTTGGGGACTATTTTCTCCAGGAACGTAGCCTGGACATGAAGTACAGCGATGCAAAGACAATTAATATCAGTGCACTACTGTTAGGTTCACTCAGCGGAACTGCTGTCGCTGATATCAAATCCGGTGGTATCGGGAAAGCGGTTAATGGTGCCGAGCTTGAAGCACTGCTTTGCGAACTCGCTGCGCCACCAGTTTGTGCGAATAAGCCGAATCGTGCTCCAGATGTATTTGCGGGCACTAAAATAGAATATGTTTCCCGGACACCAAGAAAAAAGGTTGACGTTACGTAATCGAAATTACCTAAACGTGTGTTCTCCTCTAATTTGACTATGGTGTCATCCTCTCCTAAATCATCGAGACCGAGTCTGGTGTCGGCAAAAAAACTAAGCGAGGATATGGTTGCCGCGGCTTCGCGAGGAAATTCTGTCATCCCGGTAACCGCGAAAAACGCGTGTACTGTTATGTCCACGAAAAATCCGAATCTCTCAGAAAAATTCGCCAGAGATATGCTGGCTTCCAATCGATTAACTGAACCAGCACTCGCATCATCTGGTCCAGATGTATAGGTTGCAGCCCCTTCACTTTCGAGCGCTAGGCTCACGGTCTGTGTGAGGACGTCATAATTGGCTTCATTTCGGGTCGTGACAAAGCTCGGCAATCCGGACGACCTTTCCTGGTCCTCTACTGATCCGGTACGAAAGCCAGAAATATCCAGTACTGGACCAAACAAACGAGGGGCACTAAACGTAATTTCGGCTTCAATTAGCGAGGAATATATCGCAGTCGCGTTGGCCGGCTGCGGGTTTGTCATCATAAGCAGGATTACGGCCACGTTGAATAACGTTGGTGGTAAATGGGGGACGCGCCCCGAGATTGAATTCATCATCATAGTGTCACCTCCAATACAGTTGATTACGTCTTGGGCATTTCTAGCTTTCGGCGCGACATTGCGTACGCTATGGAATGAACGTTCAAGCCCGGTCAACCGGGACGCCCACAAAGGCAGGGGTAATGGCCTGCTTCGTTTGCGCCTTGGTGATTCAGGATATCATCGCGAAAAACATGAGAGCTGCGACGCACAGTAGCATGCTATTGACAATACCCACCTCTGTTCGAGTTTCAAGACGCTGGTTCCGAAGATACGCCGCATTTTTGAATTTGGATAGTTGTCGAGCAATTCCATGGACGCAAGAGGTGGATGAGGCGCTTCAACCAAAACAAATCGCGCAAAACGAACAGGGTGATTACGACTACCGGTCGTCTCGAGCGTGAAAATCGCCGACGGTTCTATGCACTGACGATACTCGACGGGATCGCGGAAAAAGACGTTTGTTCGTCCTAGAATTCGATACCACGAGCGAACCGTCTCGAATCCGAGGGGGGGAATTAAATTTTAAGCACTGGGTATTAATTTAAACGATCTGGATACCATCGCTTCGATGAAAGGCCACCACTTTCCGAAACGCAATTTTTCGCTGCGAGGACGACCATTCGCGACTGTGAGCTACTCATGTTTCGCCAACGGATACTTGTCGGCCGATTAGTCTGTGCACGTGTCCCTACGCGCAAAGTTGATGTGCGATAAACCGGAAACGCATTCGGTTTGCTGGACTCGAAAAGCAATATCGGAAAATTGGGTTGGTAGTCGGTAAGCCCCCAGCGAACAACAGGGTTGACCCTAACCCGCTTAGTCGCTGGTTTTCAAAAACATCGGCAGCAAGGC
>JAVJHY010084873.1:0-96644 GCA_035593235.1 Phascolosoma agassizii
TGTAGGACTTCAATGCAATTATGACGAGGCTGGTAGCGACGGCTGCGTGAATCGCAAGTCCTCCGAGCAACACCAGCGCCGGAACAATGAGGAAACCCCCGCCGACACCCACCAGGCCAGTGATGATGCCGACAATCAGGCCATCACTAGCTATCTTCCAGGTGTCGCGACGCTCGCGAGCTTCGTTCGAAAGCGTCACCGGGCGCAGCATCATGTACGAAGCCAGCAGCATGACAAGGGCGAAAAATGCGAGTTGCAGGATTCCGGGTACGTACGCGGCAATCATCGCACCGAGATACGTTCCAGCCATCCCCGGAAGGCCGAAAACGAACACAATTCGCCAGTCGATCAGTTTGGCCCTGACATACTGCAGGCTACCCGCGAAAGCGATATTGCCAACCACGAATAGTGATCCTGCGATGGCCAGTTTCTCATCCTGGCCCAACAAATAAACCAGCACTGGCACGGTGATGATCGAACCACCCGATCCGAGAAGCCCAAGGCTGACGCCAATTGCGACGGCACCAGGCCACGCGAGCAGTGACGCTGGCATTATGAGTCGTCTTCCTTGATGGTCTTCGCCCTTTGACGTTGAATTGCGGCTCGCCAGCGTGGCGAGCCCTCGCAATGGCAAATTGTACGTTCCGCGAGACCCAACGACCTAATGCGCCGTGAGCCTGGTCCCGGTTTGCAGCCGGACCCGATTGGCCTCAATGCCTGCCGAAGACCTATAATTCGGAAAACGCAAAGACCTTGGGGAAAAATATGCTCAATCGACGTGAATTCACAATTGGCGCAACGGCCGGGGCTGCCGCCCTTGGCACCGGCATCAATGCCTTTGCCGCGGGAACACCCACTCAGGCCGCGCTGATCATCGATGCGATGGGCGAAGTCCGTGAGATTTACACCGATTCCCTCTCTCGCGAAATGATCGAGTCAGGTATTAATTCGATCACGGTCACACTATGCGACCCCAAGTCTTACGAGGCCGAAGCCTATCAATGGGGCATGGATGGCGTGCTCGAGTACGACCGTCTCATCAACAAAGAATCTGAATTCTGGATGAAAGCAACTTCTGTCACTGACATTCAGACCGCTCGCGACCACGGCAAAATTGCGCTCTTCTATCTTTTTCAGAATTCCACTCAGTTCGGAAAGGACATCAATAACGTCGATGTATTTTACGGATTGGGGGTACGGTCAAGCCAAATCACCTACAACTATCAGAATTGGGCCGGTGCCGGCTGTAATGAATCAAACGGCTCTGGCCTGACGGTATTCGGCCATGAACTCGTCGAGAAAATGAACGAAGTCGGCATGTTGATCGATTTGTCGCATGCCAATATGAAAACCATGGCAGACACCGTTGCGGCATCGACTGCCCCGGTTATCACCTCACATTCCTGCTGCAAGGCCTTGTTCGAACACAACCGCAACACAAGCGATGAGAACATTCGTGCAATCGCAGACAAGGGTGGTCTCTTCGGCGTAACGCAAATGCGGCCATTTATGACCCGACAGATTGACGACGCGGTACATTATTATTATCAGCACATCGAGCATGCGATCAATGTCGCTGGTATCGAGCACGTGTGTATTGGCAGTGATCGAGACCACCGCCGGCTGGTCTTAACCGAGGAATACCTGGACGAGCTGAAGCGTGAAGAAGGCGAAAATTTCGATCGGTCACAATGGCCACTCTACTTTGAGGAGCTGAACGGCCCGCGCCGTATGGAAACTATATGGGATGGCCTGGCCAGTCGTGGCATGCAGCAGAGCGATCTTGAAAAACTATTCGGGCTGAACCTACAACGGCTCTATACCGAAGTAATTGGCTAGAACATTACGTCAGGGAGTTACCGCTATTACTGACAAACGCAAAGGTGGATTTTTGTTTGGCGCATTGTTGCTGACAATGACAGCAGTGCCAACTCACGCCGATCAGGACGAAGATGATGTTCTGGCTGTCGCTGACCTTGCGCTCGAGCTAATCACTGCGGAGGACTTTGTTGGTCTGACCGACCTGATGATCGATACGGCCGTCACTTATACAGGCACTCTACGCGACGGCGAGTACCGTGTTCGAACACGTACCTACAAGGAACAAAGAGAAGCTAACATCGAGACCGACCTCGTCGAGCGAGGGTTCGAGCCAACCATTCTGGTATCCGGCCCAATCGCGATGGTCTGGTATCCGTACGACTTCTACTCAAATGGTGAGTGGTCACACTGCGGCGTCGATATTTTCAACCTGGTGCGGACGAACGAAGGATGGCGAATTACGACCATGCTGTGGAACGCAGAACAACCTCCGGCATGCAAACCACATCCGGACGGCCCACCTCCCTCAATCGCAGGATCCAGCGGGAATTAAACGTTCTGGAAAAACCATTAAGAAAGAATTCTATCTAATTGTTTAAAAACGTTTTTCCTTCTGTTCAAAATAACTAGTTCTCGCTGATTTCCAGGAAGGCCCGATCGATTGTCCAGCCGATCATCTGATCGAACATCTGGTTTTCCTGCTCGTTGTCCGCAACGAACCGACGTCGATAGGCCTGCAACGTGGCATCTACCGCGCCATTCTCGACAGCCTGCTCAGCACTCAAACCTGCTTCTGCTGCTGTAATAGAAAATGTCACGATGGCTTCCATCAGTTGCCGCACGGTCACAAGGTAGTCCTTGCCTTCAAGCACGGGCCCACCATGACCAATCAGAATCTTTTCGATGTCCAGCATCTCCAGTGCCCTGAGCGTTTTGACGTAGTCTTGCGGATAGGATGACCAGGTCCAGAGAATGGGTTTAGTGAGAATATCGCCAACAATCAACACACGCTGATCCGGCACATACACCACGACGTCACCGCGTGTATGTGCGGGATGAAGGTAAAGCAGTTCCACCGTGTTGGCTTCACTATGTAACGTTAGTGATTTTTCAATCGTCACGTTTGGCAACGTAAACTCAAAAGCGTCACCGAATGAAACGAAAGCCTGTTG
Organism: Phascolosoma agassizii; assembly: GCA_035593235.1. Lineage (NCBI taxonomy): Eukaryota > Metazoa > Annelida > Sipuncula > Phascolosomatiformes > Phascolosomatidae > Phascolosoma > Phascolosoma agassizii. The sequence continues at coordinate 2,994 of JAVJHY010084873.1, forward strand.
CAGATTATGAAATTTGCCAACAGCACTACGCTGGCTACCATTCAGCGTCGTTCCCGCGAGTGACTCGGCAGCAGCTTCGAGAGGCATCGTAAGATACTGCGTCGACTGTTCGTATTGCTCTCCACCCAGTGTTGGAATGTCTTCACGAGTGTAGTCATGCGAAATAATATCGACAGGTCCATCCAGACTATCCAGGTACGATTCATTACCCGACTGATGATCCACATGCCAGTGCGTATTGATCACGTAACGAATCGGTTTGTCCGTCAACAATCGAATGGCATCGATCAATGTCGCTGATGAAGCTGGACTTGAATGCGAATCAACTACAATAACGCTCGTATTATTGATGATTACCGCAGCGTTAGAACCCGCAAAATTTGGCTCAACAGCATAGATTCCGGGTGCCACCTCATTCAGCGTATGCGCGCCCGTATCCAGCTCCTGGGCTTCGATACCGCGAGACAGCAATCCCAAAACAAGTACCATCCTTGCCAGTCGAATCATTTCACCGTCCCCTTAGTTTCGCGGTGGATTGTAGGCGAACTCAAGTCGATTACCGCTTGGCTCACGAACCATCATATGAATTGTTGGCCCGCCACCATTCGGCTCGGGGGAAAACTCGATGACGACACCATCGTGAACAAGAAATCTTTCATAAAGTACGTCAAGCGCTTCCCGGCTCTTCACGGTCAGAGCAAGGTGATGCAGTCCAACATTATTTTTCCGATCGAATGCAATCGCTTTTTCCGCGTCCGTCGTCTGCCACAATGTCAGGAATATCTCGCCGTCCGTCACAAATTTCGCCGGGTACTCGGGATCCCCTCCAACAATTCTCCAGTCCAGCGCATCGGTGAAAAAAGCGACTGACTTATCGAGATGCGTCACTGTCAGGCCAACGTGATTCACTCCCAGCGTCAATATTTCCCGACTCTCCATTGCAACACTTTGTGCACTAGCGGTTACTGAAAGTGTGCAGAATGCGGTAAGCATCCAAAATGTTTTCAATATCTTCATAATCAACGATCTCACCTTGTTATTGTTCAGAATCAGCCAAAGCCTCATCAAGCATCGCGACCAGCTGGTCACGACTGAAGCCGTAGGCATCACCGCTGCTCAATTCCGTCAGATCCGCGAGAATATTTCGCAACGTAAATTCGGCCTGGCGCGGGTCGCTTGGCGCAATATATCGAGCCTTGGGGTCATCAGAAAACAGCGCGTGCAAAACCGCGTCTGCGACCGGGTCCGGCTCAGGAAACTGTGTGTAGTTGTCGTCCGTACACAGGGCAGCCAACTCACCCGCCAACTCCGGAAACAACGATGCCGAAGGATCGTATCCCTGTTCCCTGCGACGATTACAATTGGCCGAAACGGCATTGGAATTGAATGCGCCAGGAGCGATAGCACTGACGCGAACCCCAACTGTATTCATCTCGAAAGCAAGAGAATCGGTGAATGCCTCTACCGCGTGCTTGCTCATGCTGTACACACCGTAGGCCGGAGGTGATGAAAATCCCGCGAGTGAACTGATATTGGCAATGCGGCCTTTCGACTCAATAATCATCGGGGCAAATGCTTTCACGACCCGGTATGGACCATAAACATTCACATCGAAAACAAAATCGAGCTCTGACTCGTCAGTTTCGGCAAGCAGCCCCATAACCACGACGCCGGCATTGTTGACGATTCCAAATAGTCCTCTTCCACCCGCCTCAATCGTTGCAACTGCAGCATCAAGGTCTTCCTGAATGGTTACGTCAAGGCGAACACCCTGAATATTTTCAAGTCGGGTTAACGCCTCAAGGTCGCCCGCTTTCCTGGCGCCGGCATAAACGAAGTATCCCTCTGAGGCCAGCCGTTCGGCTATGTTGCGGCCGATTCCTGAGCTCGCACCGGTGACCAGAACAGCTTTCTGACTGTTCTCGTTTTCGGCCGAGGCAGGTCTCGGCGTTGTGGCCATAACCGAAAGAGATATGGCAATAACAATAAGTTTGGTCAATTGTCGAACGAACATAATTTCCCCTGATGCGGAATCAATTCACGTAACAGGGGCGATTGGACTGCGAGTATTTTAAATAGTTGCAAGAAGGGGGCGCAGGTTTTGAGCAAAGGTTCGCTTCAATAAATTCTCGCGCCACAGCGGACCGAAAGCAACATGTACTAATCCGGCACCGCATACGAACATTGTCAATTTCACAGCTCTAGCCACTCATCGACTGCTCCATTTCTCGCGAAACCCGCACTTCGGACAGGGGGCTCCATCCAGGCCAGACTCCTGATAATATGCTCCGCCTCATCCGACCGCGGAGTAAGGAACTATGCGCCGACCAAGCGTTTGTCTTGGAATTATCCTGATTGTTCTCACTACCAGTTGCGCCGACAGCGATGCACCGGAAACCACCATGACTGAAACCGCCGAGCCTGCAAACCCCTTCTTTGTCGAAAGCCAATTGCCATACGGCATGCCGCCATTCGACCTGATCGAGAGTCAGCATTTCGTGCCTGCGTTAGAACGGGGTATGGCCGAACAAATGGGTGAAGTGCTTGATATCGCTTCGAATCCGGATGCCGCAAGCTTCGACAACACGATTGTTGCCCTGGAGCTCAGCGGCAGGATATTGACGCGTACAATTCGGGTTTTCTTAAATCTCACCAGTGCGCATACCAATCCGGATCTGCAGTCGATTCAGACAGAAATGGCGCCACTTACCACGTCACACAACGACAGCATCCGCCTGAACGCCGAATTATTCGCCCGCATTACAGACCTTCACCAGCAGCGTGAAACGCTTGGTCTTGATGCTGAGTCGCTTCGCCTGCTTGAGCACTATTACAAGGACTTCATTCGCTCAGGGGCAAATTTGTCCGAGGAACAGAAAAGTCGCCTTCGTGAGATTAACGCTCAAATTGCGGAGCTCAGAACGTTGTACGATCAGAATGTGCTCGGGGAAGTCAATGACGCCGCAGTAATCGTCGCTACTCGAAGCGAGCTGGCAGGCCTCACAAACTCGCAAATTGACAGTGCCGCAGAGGAAGCAGTAGCTCGAGGCCTTGACGGTAAGTTTGTTCTTGCGCTGCAGAACTCGACGTTGCAGCCAATAATGACGTCAATGGAAAACCGCGCGCTACGCGAACGAATTCAAAAAACTTCTGCTGCACGCGGCAGTCGCGGCAATGAATATGACAATCGCGGCGTTATCACTCGCCTATTTGAACTGCGAGCTGAAAAAGCGGAGTTACTCGGATACGAAAGCCACGCCGCCTATGTTTTAGAAGACGAAACCGCTGGCACCGTTAGCGCCGTCAACGACATGTTGGGCCGTCTTGGCCCACGGGCATACGCGAATGCCCGCAAGGAGGCGGATGACCTGCAGAATCTGATTGACGAAACAGAGACGGATCCATTTCCCCTGGAATCGTGGGACTGGCTTTACTACACGGAAAAACTACGTCAGCTTCGTTACAATCTCGATGCTAACGAGTTACGGCCATACTTCGAAATTGACCGGGTATTGAATGATGGCGTCTTTTTCATGGCCGAACAATTATATGGCGTTACTTTTGCTGAGCGACCAGACTTGCCTGTCTACCAGGAAGATGTCCGCGTATTCGAGGTTTTTTTCGATGGCGCGCCTGCCGGTCTGTTTATGTTCGATGCCTATGCCAGGGACTCGAAAAGTGGCGGCGCATGGATGAATGCCTACGTCCCACAGTCGAAATTGCTCAACAATAAGGCCGTCGTTGCCAACCACGTCAATGTTGTCAAACCTCCGGAAGGAGAGGCCACGCTGCTGACGCTCGATGAAGTTAATACAATGTTCCATGAATTTGGCCACGCATTGCACGGACTATTATCAGATGTGACCTATCCGCAGTTTGCCGGGACCAGCGTGCCACGGGATTTTGTCGAATACCCATCACAAGTACATGAAATGTGGGCGACCTGGCCCGAAGTGCTGAGCAACTACGCGGTTCACTATCAGACAGATGAGCCTATTCCGCAGGAATTGCTCGACAAGGTCATTGCCGCACAACAATTTAATGAGGGGTTTGCCAGTGGTGAATACCTGGCGGCGGCGATTGTCGATCAGGCATTTCATCAGCTGCCTTCGGACGACATTCCTCCGGCTGAGGCGCTGATGGAATCGCAGCAAAAAATCCTTGCCGAAGCCGGCATTGATTTCGCGGCAGTACCGCCACGCTATAGTGCGCCGTATTTTAGTCACATTACGGGAGGATACTCCGCTGGCTATTACTCATACATCTGGAGTGAGGTACTGGATGCCGACAGTGTGCAGTGGTTTAAGGAAAATGGCGGACTTAGACGCGAGAACGGGGATCATTTTCGCAACACCCTGCTCTCGAAAGGCAACAGCATGGATCCGATGCAGCAGTTTCGCGATTTCCGCGGTGCCGGCCCGTCTATTGAGCCGCTCCTGGAAAGACGCGGACTAAATTAATAAGGGTCGCCCAACAAGCAACCGCTATATAGCAATGCTCTGCAACGTCTGTCCATGCTCAATCGATGCTGGTCCCGGTCAGTTGCGCCACAGCAGCCAAGGTAGTCTGTGCCGCATTGAGACCCAGGCGAAAATCCTTGTCCGTGAACGAGGACCATACGTCCAGTGGTGAATGCCAGGTTGGATTCCAACCAGCGCCGGTATGAGCTCCCCGTTCATTCTCTCTCATACTGATTGACGGCACGATATTCATAAACGGTGTGGAGTCGGTATTGGTCATATGAGGACCAACCGTTGCAGGATAATCGGTGTTGTAATCATCAGCCGCCGCCTTGAAAACAAATGCCAGGCGCATGGAATCATCAGCCAGATCCGAAGCAGACTGAAATTCGATATTGACGTCAGCCTCCGGACGTTGGTCACGACTAACAGAACCATCTGCGCGTGGCGCACCATGATCCCAAAGCATCATGTCGTGCTGAATCATGCCGAGCCACTTCGGTTCCGGATATTTCCCCGATTCTGCCGGGCTCTCAATACCCTGCAGGGATCGACGCTGCTCGACATAGGCACGAGCGCCATTCAATCCGGTTTCCTCATTGTTCCAAAGCGCAAATCGTATGGAGCGTTCTGTCTCCACGTCAGGCGCGTTGAAAATTTTGGCAATCTCTATCACAAGGGCGGTTCCCGAGCCATCATCGTTCACTGCTTCATTCACGCCATGCCCATCCATGTGCGCGCTTATGATGTACATCTCGTCCGGACGTGTGCTGCCCACTTTGGTGCAATACACTTCCTGCCGTTCGCCATTAACGGGTTCTTCGACATTAAGCATGCGAATGCGCTCGTCCGGCTGCGCTGCCAAATCCCGGTTCACGCCGGTCTCGGCCCGGTATCCATAAATCGAAGACCCACCGGGGCCACTACCATTGCGGCCCACCGCGCCACCAGTCGGCGTTGTCAGGTCCGGGTTCTCTGTCATAGGTGTACGGGTTCTTGGGGGCCGGGGCTCAGGGTCGAATACGTAGGTAATTCTTTCAACGTTTTCGCAACCGGCGTCTCTCAATTGCTGCTCTATCCAGTCAACTGCATTGCGGTTACGTGCTGTGCCTTGCCGCCGATCCCCGAATTGGGTCAATCCTTTTAGTGTCGTTTTGTAACTATCCAGAGTCAGTCGACTCACCAACGTACGGACAGGATCACCTGCAGCTTCTTGCGCAGCGACGCCGCTGCTGGCCAGAGAAATTGTGAATAATCCGCAAATCGCTAATTTCAGGGACATGGAAGACATTGCTACTCCGAGCGAAATTTTTTGTGGTTGTCCTCAAGCATAGGCAGACCAGACGAATTCGTCCACAACCGGCCGGGACTCATTGACTGCGTCTATGCCATAACACCGACCTCACCGAGCTCGAAGTCCGCGTCTCTCTTACTCAAGAATGGAATAGTCGGTGGAGTAAGAATGACAATCAGGTTTGCGTCATTCAGCACCGATGCATCGGTGCTGGTCAATCGCACACAATAGCGCGGCTGGACGGGCCCGGGTCCGATTGGCAAACCTATTGCTTCTCAACCAGATAAAGCAGATCAATCGAATTGGCCTCTCCCGCACCCGCTTCCAACGTCAGTCTCTTCGACAATCGATAGCGAATGAGGAGCGTTCCAAGCCGGCTAAATACGCCATAGGCGTAGCGCGCGTGGAGGCGCGAGTTAATTTGCTTGCCTGCGACGAGCGCCGTTGCGTCGCCACCATCCCCGGCTACTGCTAACTGATCAAGCCCGAGCGCTTGGCCGATTTGCTGAGTAATTCTTCCTGCCTGCCTGACGCCAAGTGCCAGCGCGGCACTGGCAAGCTCGCCACCCTCCGATTCAGTCGCCTGACTTAATGGGCGACCGACTATCAGGTAGGACAGGGCGTCTGCCTCGGCCATCGCCGGATCGGAATACACTGTGGAATTAATCGACTGCGCCCTTCCCTGCAAATGAATCCCTGCCGTAACAGGACCATCGAGCGTCTCGATGACCCGTACCGCTCTGACGTTGACAAGCGGGTTATCGAGTGGCCCGGTAAAGGTCAGGGTGCCCTGGTTAATGTTCAGTTTATGTCCGTACGCGACAAAGACACCGTCAACCAGCGTTACCTCTCCCTCCCCACTGATTGGACGATCGCCAGACATGCGTATCTGTAAATCACCCTGCAGTTTGGTGTCGAGGCCAAACGCCGTCACGTGGACGTCGTCTCCGAGCACAATGTTTGCCTCGCCGGCAATCCTGGCTCGCGTCTCCGCCGTTTCCTCTCGGCCAATGACGACAACATCGTCCGACGGCATGACCGCCTCATCCGGCAATTCCCGCACAGCAATTTCTGCCTGCGGTATCACGAGTTTGCCATCGAATTTCCAGCCGTCGCTATTTCCGGTCACAACAAGATCCGGCGACGCCCAAAGGTGATATTCGGGCCAATTGATTAGCTCGGCGCCAGAGCCGATTAATGCCAGTCGGACCGAGCGTGTAGGCAGCATGATGTCTTCGAGACGTCCATCGACGGCCAACTCACCATCACCAGCTCGGGCTTTTCCCTTGATGGTAGCGGAGCCAGCTGACGAACCAGCGACAGTGAAATCGATTTCAGTAATAGGAACATTGAGCGATGGCACAACGAGACTCCCGCCACGCCAGTTCAAACTACCATTGAATTCCGGCGACTGAAGCGGTCCCGTGGCATTGATTGTCGCCGAGATTGCACCCGAAAAGTTGTCGACAGTCGGAAAAACGGCCGGTATCCAGTCCCAGTCACTTCCTGAAAACTGCAGTTCCGCAATGATCTGAGAGTCGGACGTTAGATTTGCGAGCGTGAGTTCAAGCCCGGCACTGACACCTGGTTCGATAGCCAGCGCTGCGACCGCATTGGCTCCACCGTCCTGCAGCACGATACTTAACTCGCTTGTTGGTATGACAACGTCCGTAAGCGGCTCATCTCCTTCGAGCACATGAAGGATAGTGTCAATCTGGTTCCAGTTGACGGTACCTAACCACTCGCCGTTTTGTCGCTTGACGTCAATGTCGGCGAAAGCCGATCCTTCCAGCTGGAAATTTTCCGGCAAAAACGAATTTGCAAAACGCAATGGAAATTTCTCAAGATTGGCAATGAGTTCGATTTCGTTTTCCGTAACTGAAATTCGGGAGACCCGCAATGCGCCCAACTCACTAACCCAGGCATGCTGATTCAGTGTCAAGTCATCGTCGGCGATTTGGAAACTAAGCGCCTTATCGAGGGACCACACACCCGTATTAGGCTCGGAAATATTCGCGGTCGTAAAGACTCCCTCAATTAAACCCGCGGTTCGTTGAACATTACCTTCCACGCCAATGTCCAATCCTCGAATCGCCCAGTTCAAATCAATTTTCAGCGAATCCGGCGCACCTTTTCCTGTTGTCGTAAATGACCCAAGATCCGTGTCGCCGGTGAATAGTGAAGTGACGGCGACTGACATATCAAGGGCCTGTATCGTCGACGATCGACTGTCAATCACAAGCTCGGACGCTGACCATTGTGCGAAGCGAAGTTCCTGGCCACGCAGTTCGCCCGCAAGAATCGGCACTTCTGTCAATCCAGATAGCGCGCCCTCTCCTATTAGCCGCCCGGAAATACCTGGCCAGAGCGAGTTTAGGACCGGTGCATCGATGGCAAAGGTCAACACATCGTCATCGAGACCGTATCCGCCGTCCACGTTTAAGTGATTTTCACCGACATGCACCACGCAATTTGTGCATCGCACCCCGCCAGGCGCGGCAACGATATCGCCGCTCGCAACGACTGGCGCCTCATTCAACGTGCCTGCAGCGACCAGGTCAGCGATATTCAGGTCACCGTTATCGCCAAACCCAATGTGAAAGTCCGCATCGAGACTACCAGTCAGGTTAGATACAAACGCTGACGGATCCAGTCCCAAAGCATGCACTTGCGCTTCTGCCGTGAACGACGGTTGCCAGCCGAGCGAGCCGCTCAGTTCGGCACCTCCTGCCACACCGGTTACTCGTGTGTTGAAAGCGGACAGCTGCCTGGTATTGCCCGCCGCTGTGCCCGAAATCTGTACCGCATCGATTTCTGGCGACCGCAGCATCAGATCATATTCGGTCGCATAGTCGTTCGTTGTGCCAAGGACATGTGCCTCTCCATTCTCAAGAACATAGTCGCCAAAAGTCCACGCCTCCCAGCTCACAACCACATCAAATTCAGGTTCAACCCGGCGCAGCAATTTGATTTCACCTGACGCTGCGCCCGGATATGGCCCCGAGACGGTATGGCTGAACTCCAGAGACGCGAGGGAGCCGCTGATGTTGCCACTGCCGGCCCAGCCTGTCTCCGGATATGACCACTGAATGCTCAGTCCCAGCGGAACGTCTCCCTGCAATTCTGTAAACACCTCAGATGCCGCAACTGCCACTTCATTGACAACAGCTGACGCGGCCGCGGCGCGAAACACGCTATTGTCCAGGAGCGCACGATCTAGCTGAATCTCTGTAATCGCAGTGCGGTTTTCGCCAGCGATTAAAGTCAGGCCAGCAACTCGACCATGGTTGATCTCGACGGCGATCGGTAATGGGTCGAGTGCCAGCTCCAATGGTTCCGGTGCGGAAATTGACGGCGCCAGGTTGCTGTATTCGACTGATTCTGCCGTCAGCCGACTCACTTCGATCCGGCCGGTTGCCAACGATGACCAGAGGACGACCAGTTCTGCGTCGACAATGTGTAATTCTGTACTCGTGTCCCGATAGTCAAGGACTGGAATCCGCAGACCCGACCAAAGCGTTCCCGAAAACTGTTTAACCTCCAGATCGCCTGGAGCTTTCGCGTTGGCATAGTCAATCGTCCAGCGTGTCCCAGGCTGAGTATTGAGGACGACGACGATAGCGATGACAAACAGCAACAAGATGACCGCTACGCCAGCCAGTCCGCGGACCATCCATTTCAGCGGGCGCCGCATTACAGATCCGGCCCCAGGCTTATGTGTATTCGGAAGTCTTTCGTTGGGTCGTCAAACGGATGGGCGATATCTAATTTGACCGGACCGACTGGCGAATACCAGCGGATACCGATGCCGGCGCTGCTGCTCAATTCGATGTCTGTGTTGTTGAACGCACTGCCACTGTCAACAAAAGCCGCTACAGCCCACTGCGACTTGAAAAGTCGATCAATCTCGATGCTGCTGGTCAACAGATGACTGCCACCAATCACCACACCTGACGAATCCACGGGTCCGAGCGCTTCGAAGTCGTATCCCCGAATGCTTCTATCGCCACCAGCAAAGAAGCGTACGGACGCAGGCAACTCACTCAGGTCATCCTTAACTGTCAGACCAAGGTTTGCGCGAGCCAATATTCTCGTTTTGTCGTTGAGCGAATGAATCCACTTTGCTGTCGATCTGAATTGCGCGAAGCTTGTGTCGGACGCCAGCGCATCACTCGCGCCGCGCACATCGAAGCTGAGACGATGCCCATTCTCTGGACGACTTAACTCTCGTCCCTTCGCAGCCTCCCAGTTAACGCCCAGGATGACGAGACGACTGGTCGTATCCTGATCACCGACTCTGAAATCCTCAAATACATAATCAAGGTATCTCGTCTCCAGCCACGAGGCGCTGACGTTGCGCGACCGAAGTATGCCCAATTTGTAGGTATCACTCCGGCTGGTCTCTGTGTCCTCAACCTTCACTCCGCCAACGACGCTGAACCACTCATTGCGTGGATCATCGATTGGCCACCGGTAACTCGCGGTCAACTCCGACTCCACCGCCGATGCATAGAGTTTGCTTTCGAACTGATGACCTTTGTCATTTCTCCGTCGATTTGCATAGCCGAGTCGCCCTTTCGGACCCGTGTCCGTTGCAAAACCGGCACCGATCGAATAAATCCTGCGAGAACCTGGAGTCAACGTAACATTCACCGGCACCGTTTTTTGGTTGCTGTCTAGCGGCTCCGTGTCTAGCGACACGGACTTGAAATAGGTACTGCCATTCAGCGATTCGAACAAATCACTGACCGATTTGGCATCGTAGTATTCGCCAGGTCGAATGTCGGCATAGCCGGACAACAGATCTCTACGCAGGATGCCCTCAGTAAAATTCAACTGCCCGAAACGATATCGGGAACCGGCCTGGAGTTGTATAGAGATATCTGCCGCTCGCGCATCGCGATCAACGATCACTTCGCTGATTTCAAACTCGACATCGAAATAACCACGGCTGATCGCGGCACTGATCAGTGACGATTTATAGTTTTCGTAGCGGCCATGATTTAAGATGTCGCCTGAAACAGGACGCCCTGTTTGAATTCGTGCCTGGAAGGCTGGATCGTTTCCCCCCTCGCCGTCCACAACGACGTCCACCTGTCTTATTCGTACTGGCTCGCCAACCACGACATCAAACCTGGCAGCCCAACAGTCATTTTCCCATTGCAGTGATTTACTAATTGTGACGTCATAGAACCCGAGCGCTTCCAACGCCAGCCGGAGGTTCCCGTCCGCATCACGGAATAGCCGCTGGACCCGCCAGCGAGCCGAATCGCAGCCCGCCGAAGCGAGCGGCATCACCACCCGCGCGTTGGCCTCCTGGTCCGCAGCGAGTCCGGTAAAAATGACTTCCGCATTGACCGTGGCGGACCAGAAGACGGAGATCGCCACGAGGGTAATTTTTGTAAGGGGATTTATGTGACTCACAGGATCTGTTCTGAACGGCTACGCATGGTCATCACAAATCAAGCTCATCTTCTTAGCGAGGGGAATTGCGCAATGATGCCTGGTTATCGTACTGGCGAGGCGGCCCGGTCATTCTACGCTGATTGGACAGGCAACGAAATCACGTATTAGAAAGGTTGGCACGTCGCCGGAGTGGCTGAAGACAGTAACAGAATCAATCCGCAGCAAGAAAATTGTAGCCCTCAACAGGCGTTTCCACCATTCGGGCTGGACGCTCCACAGTCAAACCAAATTGCTGACCGATGAATTCCACTGCAGCATCAGATTCTCCCACGCCATTGAAGCCTTCACCCATCACAACTTTCTTCCCGTTTCGGTCAACCGCATAGACCGAATAGCGAATAACATGCTTGCTGCCGGAATGCGTTGTTGATGTCGCTTTCGTCGTGAATTTCACGAAGTCTGCTCGTCGCAACAATCGTTCTTTGACTTTGATACCGAATATTCGACGCACGGTGCGAATATCGCCCCCGTCTTGTCTTACTTCCAGAGAATTGACCATGAAATACAGTCCCGCCAGGATGATCACCGAGCCGACAACGCCGAAAACTGATCCCATGAACCAGAGTCCTTCACTGAACATGAGGAACCATCCCACACCGGCAAATATGCCGCCGAACAACATCCCCATTATTCCGGAACCGATACTGCGACCCATCGGAAATACAATCGCTTTACCGCCAGCATCATAGGTCAGGTTAACGAGCTCCTCGATTGCGCCCAGATTGATTTGGCGCTGCGCTGTTTTCGCCTGGTTAATTGAGAATTCAGACAACTGCCGGGATTCCTCCTGCGTCGCGTAAACCGGAATCTCATAGTCACGGTCAAAATCTGCACCAGGCAGATCGGCCCTGACGTTGATCCGCCAGAGGTAGTAGTCATCGCCACGTTGATCAGCGACAGATTCATCCAGCTTGTCCGGCACATCAAAACGGAAGCTCAACCTGGAGCCTTTTGGTCCGGAAGCCACGTGGGCGACCTGAACATCCTGCCATTTAGCACTCTCTTTGCGACTGCGGTTCTTGCCACTGCCGGAAACATAGCTGTGCAAATTGCTTAGCGTCACTGAGAACTTTGCGGAGGAATCGAAAGGCAAGTTGATATCAATCGTGCCACCGACGTGACCCCCGATTGACCCGGGAAAAGGATCGAGTTCAATGGGTGCAGGACCAAAACGCCGCCATTCAAGTGTGCGCCGCATCGCCCAAACTATCAGGCCAATACCGACCAGGGGAAACAACAGACCGAATAGTGCCGGCATATTGCCTTTCTCAGTAACTTCCTCGTAGATTACGAATGGAAGGAAGGATGAAATCAGGTTCCAGAATGCCGCGAAACCCCAGGAAAAATACATGGTTGTTTTGGAGCTCGACTTAATGACTTCGGTTTGCCAATCGTCGTTTGCGAGCCAGGGGCTCGCGCGAAACTCCGGCGCCGAAAGGTCCTTTTCCTGCGGCGATCGCAACACGAAAATGATCAGGCCCAGACCGACACCGCCAAACACGAAAAAGAAAATTGATTTGAAACCAATCATTCCCCAGCGAACTGATGGATCGACAATCGCTTCTGCTGGATTCTCGGGATTCACGAAAACAGTGATCGATTCCCCGCGGTTCATCGCCTGGCTCAGGCGATTGCCAAGATCTGTTTGATAGTCGCCTATGTTGTCTGCGCTTGCGGAAATCGCCACACGCGTGCCGGTGAAGTATTGCCCGTGATACTGGTAGGTATATTGCGCGTAAGCTTCGTACGTATCCGCATCCTCGCCACTATGGCGCTCGTAGCCGGCCGTTTGTAGTGTCGCCTGGGCAGGCTGCCAGGTTTTCATCCTGGATGCGTCGAGGAGATTGCTGCTAATTGAATAGCCCATCCATACTCCGATGCCGAAAAACGGCAGCGCGAAAAGTAGCATGAAGATCTTGCCTTTCATCGCCTGGAGCCTCTGGATTGTCGAATTTGACGATTGGTAAGGGTATCAATGGCCTGGTCAATCGGCTGTGAGGGCAGTCTCAATAAAATAATGCGCGATCCATGCGCCAAAATTGCAGTAATTCACCTTGTTTCCCGGTCACAATGGCTAACAACGAACAAGGGGAACCCTGATGATGCGTATCCGACCGGCAATTACACTCGCCACACTGCTTTTATCACTGACATCCTTTGCCGCCGACGATTCAATACCGGTCGGTGACAAACAAGCCTGTATGGAGGGTCCGCTTGCCCAATTTGGCCAATATATTGGAGACTGGGACATTCAGGACTCGCAGCTGAGCCAGGATGGTTCGGGTTGGGCTCCGGGGGCCGGCGCAAAATGGAACTTTGTCTGCATAGGTGACGGAACCGCAATTCAGGATTTCTGGATGCCAAATGACGGGCCGGTTGGCACGAACCTGCGGACCTGGAACCCCGACACCGAGTCCTGGGACATCGCGTGGACCATCAAAGGACTGTCCGGATTCACTCATATTCAGGCAAAACTCGACCATTCGGACAATATTGTCATGCGCTTTGTATCGCCAATTCCCGACCCTTTGCGACGCATTACCTTCTTTCCGGCCGACGCAGACGGCTGGAACTGGGCGCTCGCGCTATCCTCGGATAATGGCGAAAACTGGACGGAGGTCTACCGTATCAAGGCCTCCAGGAGCCATTGACGGGCCCTTAAAAGCCGGACGGATGCATTCAGGTGGTTGAATTACCTGAGAAATTCCCTTGACTCCAGCGCCTCACGGGTTATAGTCTGCCTTGCTTGTAAGTCAGCAAAATATTTATGGCTCCATGCCGATGTTTCTCTCGTAGTTTCTCGACCTGTTTTTCATAAGTAATCCGCAAACTTCCAGCGCAACCGCCTTTTACGAGGCATTTTAACTTTTGTTTAATAGGTATTAATCATGTCAACAACTACCGGAACCGTTAAATGGTTCAACGAAGCCAAAGGCTTTGGCTTCATCGAGCAGGAATCAGGCCCTGACGTATTCGCCCACTTCAGCAACATCTCTGGAGACGGCTTCAAGACCCTGGCTGAAGGCCAGAAGGTTGAGTTCACTGTCACGCAAGGCCAGAAAGGCCCGCAGGCAGAGAACATCGTCGCAGTTTAAAGCGCGACAGCCTGATAAAACGAGGGGCGGGACTGAAAAGTCCCGCCCTTTTTTTATGCTGAGTCAGGTCCGGGCTTTAGCGGACACGGACGGCCCCACTCGTGAAGAAGATCGCAGTTTTCGTCGATGTGCAAAATATCTATTACACCTGCAGGCAGGCGTATGGGCGCCAGTTTAATTACCAGGAGTTGATGAGACGAATTGGCGCTGGCGGCGAGATTGTTGCGGCTACCGCCTACGCGATTGAGCGGAATGACGAGAAACAACGAAAGTTCCAAAACGCGCTCAGAAACATGGGTTTCACGATTAAGTTGAAGCCCTACATTCAGCGCGCAGATGGTTCAGCCAAGGGTGACTGGGACGTCGGAATTACGATTGACATCCTGGAAGCTGCAGCCAATGTGGATGTCGTCGTATTGCTGTCGGGTGATGGTGACTTTGATCTTCTATTGAAGAAGATCCGCGAGGACAACAAAGCAAGGGCCGAGGTCTACGGTGTCCCGTCTCTGACAGCCAATGCCCTAATCAATGCCGCCAGTCTTTACCATCGAATCGGCGAAGACCTGCTACTTTAGAACCGCTTGTCCGTCCGCTCGAGATACATATCAAGATCGCCGTCTTCGTACATCTGCAAATAAAACGAGTCCGGATCGCAGGTGTAGGGAAAGATATCTGCCGAATTATTTCGCTGCCACTGCCGGCGTCGAACCGGTGGGCGGGAATAATTGGCGGGGTCAAAGACCGTGATAACCGCGGTCAGCGTATTGCCATCATCGCTGAGTGAGTAGCGTTCCTCGACGCGGGCATTCTCGGATATCAACTCTCCACGAAAATCACGCACGGTTTTTTCAAGATGCGTGGTGTTGATCACCAGCGCACTGCCGTCCCACGACGCATTCGAATGCCCCATTCGCGACGGCGGCATAAATTCTCCGGGCTCCCGGTCATCGAGCCAGACACGACGAACCTTGCCCTGGTACTCATAGATCATCGTCAGGCGGTTGTCCGATGCGATGACTTCGAAGGGAAATGAATACGTAGCGAGCGCCGGCAGTCCGATCGACGTGCAGCGCACATCCGGCTGGTCGTAATATGGCAGATATCCGTCAAGCCATTCCTGCCCTGCTGATGTCAGCGCCATTGTGTATTTTCTGAAATCCAGTTCCTGGGTCGCCGTCCAGGTGCCAGTCAGGTCAAGCGGCTTCGCTGCCATCTTGCTGCCGTCGTCCGCGGCCTCTCGCTCCGCTCGCCACGGGCCGGGGGCTTCCTTCTGGTCGGCCGCGCCAACCTGTGAATAGGTACCGCTCATTGAGTCACCGTCAACCACGCCTTCCATGCGACGGTCGAACACAAAGCCACGAACGTCACGGCTGTCTGCAGTGATGACGATATTTTCACCGTCTGTCTCGACGCCGACCGGCCCGCCCTCAAGATAGGCATTCCATCCATCATCTGACTTTTCAATTTCCAGCATGCCAACCAGGGTTCGCTGCTTGTCCTGTAGCGACAGCAGCCATCTCCCCTCAAACTCTTCTGCCGCTGCAACCGGCAAGGTAAAAGCGATGAGTAATATCAGTAACATTCGCATCTGCAATTACTCCGGGGCTTTGTCGGTCAACAGCGTGCCGTCCGCCAGCGTGACCGTCATGATCGACAACATCTTGATGCCGTCCCTGCCGAGGTAGCCATACATTGACACCTTATCGCCCTCCTTGATCGTGTCTTTTGTCCAGCCCTTGCGCGCAAGCCAAACGACAGGTGAACCGCGTACATCCCAGGTCTCCGCTTCACCTGCTTCGTTTTCAATTTCGATCAAATAACGTACATGCGGGTTCTTGAACCAAACCTGCGTGATTTTGCCGTTTAACGTTGCCGTTTTATCAGCAACGAATTCAGCCATAAAAGAATGATGACCGTATGCCGGCTGAATGACCAGGTTACAAAATGCAAATGCACCCGCCGCAAGAGATAACCACTGACCCTTTCTTTCTCTGCTCATGATTGCCGAAACCAATTCTCTAGACGATGCATGAATATTACACCAATTCTCAGAAACCCAGTTGATCGATAAATCGATGCCAACGGATGATGGCCGGCATAAACCACGGTACGCCGTTATACAAAGGCCGGCTGTCAAACGGAAGATCGTCGAAAGCCGTTCTGCCATCCTCCACATTTCCGAGCATTTTGAATCCGAGCTTGGTGCCAAAGAAGGTAGATCGCGCTACACCGGATCCACAATAGCCCATCGCGTAGTACAGCCCCTCGTGCTCACCAAGATGTGGCACGTGATCAAAGGAATAGCCGACGAGACCCGACCAACTGTGAGAAATAACGGTGTTTTGCAATGCAGGAAAGACATCCAACATCGATGCGCGCAGCAGCGCCGCGTTTCTTATCCCATTGTCTGCAGAAGTCGCCCGTCCGCCAAAAAGGATTCGCCTGCCATCCGGTGACGGGCGGTAATACGCCATTACACGCCGCGTATCTCCATAGCATCGTCGAGTTGGCATCAGTTCGGCCATTAGATCCGGCGTGAGCGGCTCGCTCGCGATGATCGAACTTCGAATGGGCAAAATACGACGTCGAAACCAGGGCGTCTCTTTACCGGTATAGCCGTTTGTACAGACTGCTACCACGCCGGCTTTTACGATACCTCTTGCCGTTGTGACTTCATGACCACTGCTGGCCGACTTGATCCCGAGCACCGCACTGTTTGCCGAGAAGGTACCGCCGGCCTGCCGAAATACGCGCAAAAGCCCGTCATGGTATTTGGCTGGGTGTAGCCCGGCGTCTATCGTATAGCGAATACCGCCATGAAAGCGGTCGGTGCCAATTTCCTGCCGCACATCTTTTTTGGCAACCATTTCCGCGTCGATCCCGGTTGCCGCTAACAGCGGTTCGAGGTCCTTTGCAATTTGCTCATAGTGAGAGGGTTGCGAAGCACCACGAAATCTTCCCGAGCGGCGGAAGTCGCAATCGATGCCCTCTTCACCCAGGAGCGCCTGGAGAAAGCCCACAAATCCAACACTCTCCCGTAGAATTCCGTTGGTCCGATCTTCGCCATAATGCGATTTCAAACCTGCGACGCCGAGCTTGTGAAAACTCGGCCCCAACATGCCGCCATTTCGGGTGCTCGCGCCGTATCCTGTGAACCCTGCCTCACAGACCAGCACGGACTTGCCCGCTTTTGCCAACACACGGGCTGCATTGAGGCCGCTAAAACCGCCACCAACAATCAGTGCATCAACCTCTTTCGGCAACTCACCTGGTTCTTCATCCAGGCGCGGAGCAGCATCCCACCAGTAAGGTTGATCCTTCATCCCCGCAAATACGTCTGTCATTGTGTCTATTCCCCAGTACGGCATGCATTATGATCGTGCCATGCGAATTTTGCCCCACAATCGGATTTTTTTGTATGCCAATACAATATCGTAGCGATCTCAGTCGCAGTGCCTGAACAAGACATCGTCGTCATTGGCGCTGGAATTGTCGGTGCATCCGTGGCACTGGCATTGCAGTGTGACGGGCACCATGTGACGCTTCTGGACCGGGAAAAGCCCTGTGCGGGCGCATCATTCGGCAACGCCGGTGCCATTGTTAACGCGTCTTGCCCACCAACGGCAATGCCCGGAGCCGCCGTCGATGCGCTGCGAATGCTCGGTCAGCCGCTTTCTCCACTGGCAGTCAGACTTCCATATCTGCACAAACTCCTGCCGTGGCTGCTCCGGTTCGTGCTTGAGTCTCGCCGTTCACGCGTGGACGAAAATGCCAGGAACCTACACGCGTTGACTCGGCGATCTATCGCCGCCTGGCAACTCCTTTCGGAAGGGGCCGATTTTGGCCACCTTATTCACGAAGGTGGCTGGCTAAAGGTCTACGCATCGGAGCGTTCTTTCGCGGCAACCAGAGATAGCCTTGAACTCATGGACGCTCATGATGTTTCCTACGAAATTCTGGATGCGACGGACATTCAGGATCTCGAACCCAATCTCGCCCCAATTTTCGAGCAGGGCATATTCCAGCGCGACAGCTTGTGGCTGTCAGACCCCCGGGGAGTCGTACAGGGAATGGTCGATCAGCTGGTCACTCGGGGCGGAGAATTCAAACAATTCGATGTACGGTCTATCCAGATTCATGACGACGGCGTCACCATTAAGAACACGATCAATACTCTGCGCGCCAGAAAAACTGTCGTCTGTGCCGGCGCGCATTCAAAAAAACTGGCGCGTCAGTTGGGCGACAAGTTGCCAATGGACACTGAACGCGGTTATCACCTCATGCTGCCTGCCACAAACAATCGATTACTCAACCGGCCCGTTATGAATGGCGAGCACTCTTTCGTCCTCGTGCCAATGGTTCATGGTATGCGCCTGACCGGACTGGTGGAGTTAGCAGACATAGACGCTCCACCGGACTACCGGCTAATTCGTCGCCTGATCCCCGCGGCCTTGAAAATGCTGCCGGCCATTGATGTCGCAGAAGAGTCCGTATGGATGGGTTGCAGGCCGTCTCTGCCCGATTCATTGCCGGTCATTGGGGCCTCAACGTGCTCAAAAAACGTTCTGTATGCATTTGGCCATCAGCACCTGGGTGTCACCCTCGGCCCGGCGAGTGGCCTGATTATTGCTGACATGATCGCAGGGCGGGATCCGGGCATCGACCTCGAACCGTATCGACCGGATCGATTCTAGACTGAGACCCGATAAGCTGGCGTGCATGCTATGCTCAAACGCGTCTTTCGGCCAATAAGAATAAAAATGACCGACTACGGATTTCTGTCAATCGCTCCACCATTGCTGACCATAGCCGTCGCGCTGTATAGCAAGAACGTCCTCGTCGCCCTGATCGTGGGCATCGCCAGTGGCTCATTCATCATTGTTGAATATCAACCGTTCGATATGATGCTCAACGCCATCGAAGACCAGGTGCTTGCCGAATTTACGAACGGCACGCAATCGCAAGTAATCATAACCATGATGGTCATCGGCGGCTTCGTAAAGTTACTGGAAGATTCCGGTGGCGCCAAAGCGTTTGCTAAAAAAATGCTGACAGTCGTATCGACAGGCGCCAGGGCCCAATTGTTGGCGTGGTTTTCGGGTCTTGCCATATTTTTCACAGATTCCGGCAATTCGTTGATTATTGGACCGCTGTATCGGTCTGTTTTCGATGAGTTCAAGCTGTGCCGGGAGAAACTTGCATACATCCTGGACACGACCTCCTCGCCGATAAGCATCCTGATCCCCTTCATCGGTTGGGGCGCGTACATCATGTCGCTAATCGAAAAGTCCTATGCCGAGATCGGTCTCGCAGAGAATGAATTTTCTGTACTCATTAATGTGATTCCCTATAACTTTTATGCCTTCCTCGCACTGCTCACCATTCCAATCATAATTTACACCGGCAAAGACTACGGCCCGATGAAGCGTGTCCAGGCGGAATACCTGGAAGCACTCAAATATCAAAGTGCAGGCAGCGTCGAATCCGCCCCGGAAGTCGCGGAATCAGATACGCCGGTCGGCATGTTTCTCTACCCCCTCGGTGTAATGCTGGTGCTGGTGCTTGGATTGATTTCCTGGCACGCAACGCATGGCGGAATTACGGGCGCACACATCCGCTCAACACTGATTCTTTCCTACCTGACAGCATCGCTAACCTGCATGGAAATGATGCGCCGCCACCAGGGAAGGACTTACACAGAAATGCTCGGAACCTTTATCAAAGGTGCCGAGAGCCTGGTTTATGTTTCAATAATTCTTGTTCTTGCCTGGTCACTCAGCTCGGTCACCAGCGACCTGCACACGGCCGACTATCTCGCCTCACTCATCGGGGACTCAGTATCACCCGTCTATTTCCCGATGATTGTTTTTGCCATGGGCGCCTTGATATCCCTGTCGACAGGTTCATCGTACGGAACCTTTGCCATACTGATGGCAATCGCGGTCCCCGTCGGATTTGAATTGGGAGCGTCGATGTACCTGACCATCGCCGCCGTGCTAAGTGGCGGCCTCTTTGGTGATCACTGCTCACCAATATCGGACACGACGGTCCTCGCATCGGTTGGTGCTGACTGCCCGCATCTTAGTCACGTGACCACCCAAGGCGCTTATGCCGGCTTGACTGGCCTGGTTACGATGCTCGCTTACTGGATGGCTGGAGTCTATGAAACGCCGTATGTCTTGCTCATCGCAATTGTCGTCCTGTTTTTTGCAATGACAACGGTGATGCGTCTGTTTGGATCAGATGCAGTGCCTGAACCTGAAACACAATTACAGTAATCGCATTGACCAGCGAGACGTGGAACAATAAATCCTGATTACGGAGCAAACGCCTATGTACCGAGTTCAATTTTTAATACTGATACTGTTTGGTGTAACCGCCAGTGCAGACCATCACGGTGAGGGCCCGCCAAATCCGTGTCATCAGTACTACCCCAACCTTGCGGGGGAGGTTTTGCTCGAGAATGACAAACTGGTCGTCCAGCGCTTCGTCATTCAACCGGGCGAGTGGGAAGGCATCCACCGACATCCGCCCGATCAGCTATATGTTCACATCAAGGGCGGCGAGTGGACGGTAAGATATGGCGAAGACGAATCCACGAGCTTTTCACCTGATGGCGAGATTGGCTGGAGCGACACGGCGCTCGAGGTCGACGCCAGGCATCAGTCGGGTAACACCGGCGACGAGCCCATCGACTACATGTGGATTACTCTGAAACCCGGATGTATGGCTGAGGGCTAGAATAACGATCTAGACCGCACCAGCATTCAGCCCAGCTTCAGGGAACTGCGAAAACCGACCGGACTTCTCCAGCCGGCATTTGACCTAACTTGCGCGACGCTGCTTGCCAGAAGAACGTCGGCGCTGTCCACCTGATTTTTTGGGCGCACCGCCACGATTGTTTCTTGGTTTCTTGTTCCGATTGCCCGACGGCCTGCTGCCACGCCCTTGCGTGATCGGCTCTGCTTTGATGCGCGCGTCGGGCTGATAACCAGGGATGACTTCCTTCTCGATGTCGCACTTCAACAATTTCTCAATATCAGCGAGCAGGCGTTTTTCATCGATACACACCAGGGACACTGCATGCCCTTCCCGTCCTGCACGCGCCGTGCGGCCAATTCGATGCACGTAGTCTTCGGGAACATGCGGCAACTCATAGTTAACAACATGCGGAAGCATGTCGATGTCGATTCCGCGTGCCGCGATATCGGTCGCGACCAGGACTCTGACCTTATTGTCTTTAAAATCCCGTAGTGCGCGGGTTCGCGCAGCCTGTGATTTGTTGCCATGAATTGCTGCGGCCATCAAGCCGTCATCGTTCAATTGCTGGGCTAGGCGATTGGCGCCATGCTTCGTGCGGGTGAATACGAGCACCTGCTTCCAGTTCTCAGAGCCGATTTTGAACGACAGCAGTTCGCGCTTACGCGCCTTGTCCACCGGGTGAACGATCTGTTTGACGAGTTCCGCCGGTTTGTTACGAGCCGCCACTTCAATTTCGACGGGCGAGTTCAACAGGTCGGCTGCGAGTTTTCGAATATCGTTTGAAAATGTTGCAGAGAACAACAGGTTTTGCCGCTCTTTGGGCAGCACCTTCAGGACTTTACGAATATCCCGAATGAAGCCCATATCGAGCATTCGATCCGCTTCATCGAGCACCAGCATGTCTACTTTTGATAAATCGATTGTTCTTTGCTGCATGTGATCGAGAAGACGACCAGGCGTTGCGACGACGACATCAACACCCTTTCGAAGTTTCGAAATCTGTGTATTGATACTAACGCCGCCAAAAATTACAGCCGTCTTAAACGGCAGATGACAGCCGTAGTCGCGAACACTTTCAGCGACCTGCGCCGCAAGTTCGCGGGTTGGTGTAAGAATCAGCGCGCGAATAGGCCGTCGATTCTGGTTTGATTGATTTCGGCTGGATGATTGCAGGTGTTGCAATATCGGCAACGTAAAGCCTGCAGTCTTGCCCGTGCCCGTCTGGGCACCGGCAAGGATATCCTTGCCATCAAGAATAAGGGGAATGGACTGCTGTTGGACCGGGGTTGCTTCTTTGTAACCCTTTTCTTCGACCGCACGCAGCAATTCGGCCGACAGGCCGAGTTGATTAAATAACATTGGATTTTGTACTCCGGATCGCCTGACTCGAGGGCGGATAAACCGCGCAAGGTTCGGCCCAGGCTGATAATTCTGTAAGAGCTTCGGCAACCGCGGAAATGCGGGCTCGAAGTGTGTGGCACCGACCGATGGGCGCCAAGACGGAGCGGACTATAACAGTACCGCACGTAAATGGAAGGAATTATTGAAGTTTTTCCGGTTTTCGGACTACAGAGCCTATCAGGCCAGCGATCAATCTCTCTTGAAATCCTTCATTTGAACTTTGGTTTCATGGCCCGCAAAGGTGTTTCCCGACTGATCCTGCCCTTTCATGTAGGTCCTCTGCCAGCCCTGCTTTTGCGCCTCCGTACCCGTCTTTTGCAGTTCCTCATTAAATTTCATGCGGTCATCCCGCCAATCAACATACTGCTGATAGAGCTTCGGATTTTCATTGAGATTCTTGAGCGTTGCGTCGAATTTCCGCACGTAGTGCCGCGGATAAGGCAGGACTGTCGCAATTGGCTCGTCCTTTTCGAAGGAAACTTTGTGGCGCTTTCGCGTGAACTGCCAGTTCATCGTAAACGTGAAAGGTGCCCAATCCGTCTCGATTATTCCCTCAAGCGGTGCGATACCGTCTTTTGGCCGATTAGCCGGACCTTTAACCCACAGGTTGTGCGACTTCGTCGTCCGAAAGAGATAACCCATCGAGAACGTCAGGACGCCATGGCCGAAATGGGAACCAATCAGTGCCGACTCCTGACCGTGAAATTTGATTGAAATTGCATCCAGTCCGTCCTTGCCATTCCAGCGAGCGGTAAACGCCACAGGATTCAAAATCTCCCAACCGACCTGGTTGGCAATCGCCAGCGGCAGGCAGCGATACGCAAATCGTTCCGGCATTGCCTCGATCCAGTCTCGGGCCCGCTGCGCCGTCTGAAGCGCCATCGGTTCCTCAACAACTTCATAAGCCGTGATTTGCAGTTTGTCTTTCATAGCATCCGTCCAATACCTGTCAATCGATTAAATACCATCGAGACAATCGTCCGATAGTCAGACCGACTACGCTGCCTCCCCGCTTTTGGCTAGAGCTGGTAGGTATAACCCTTCGACTGGTACGCATTCACCAGTGTCATTGCGGACAGTCCAACCTTCACAGGGCTAGCCAGTTCACTCTTATTCCAGCGCCGAAATCCGAGTGACTGACCACACGCAAAGATATCAACGCCGGCTTCGGCAAGTTGGTTCACGAGGTCCAGGTTCGGATTCTTGTGACCATATTTCTCTTCATAGGCGTCATCATTCAGCAAACTGATCAGCGTGGCGCCGTGTACAACAACGACAACGTCCATATTTTCGCGCGGCACACCCTGACCGGCGTGGAGATTCAGAAACCGGGCCACTCGGTCCAGATCTCTGTTCATTGCGGTCATGTCGGTAGAGTATTTGGTTAGTTCAAAAACGACCTGGTATTGATGACCATCAACCAGCAGAACGTCACGATCTTCAACGAAAAATGATCTGCCGTAATCTTTGACGATTGGGCCCATATTGGCCTCTTGCGCCCACAGGCTCGAAGTCGTGAGCAAAAGAATTAGTGAAAACAGGAATCGTGCTGGCATCGGACGGGCTCCGGATTGATTGAGTGAAGCGTGCGATTATATGCTGACCGCGTAGATGAAACCTAGTATTGGCCCATTGGCCAAACTGGTTTCACGCGGAATTTTTCGCTACGTTCAATGTCTCAGGCATGGCGCCTACAGGTCGATTCGGTTGAAATGTCACATGATCACAAACACGAATAAGCAACGGACGAGCATTGCTCGATGGCTCAACCAGGCGTCCAGGGCACTACCTGCGTTAGCCTTCGGACTGCTAGCCAGCACCGCTGCGGCGGCTGATGTCAATTGTCTCGATACCGAATCGGCACTCAACTACTGGCGACCGATTCATGAGCAAGCGCAAGACTCCGACGAAGTCGCCGATGACCTGGCGTTGGAACTCATTTCATGCCTCGCCTCGCCCGATCCGGAACTCCGTGATCGAATCGGGTACGAGCTATTCACGTTCTGGCTACGAAACGAAAAGCTCTCCGACGCCACCCGTCGTTCGCTGCTTGGCAAATTGAGTGCGACGATGAACACGGCACCTGCCGTCATGCCGAACAATTCCGCTTTGGCACGCTCGTTCTCCGCGTTGATCCTCGCTGAGGTAATGCGCTCTGATTCGAATACGCCATTTATGACAATAGAAGAGCGACAGACGCTCCTCACCAGCGCAAATTTGGCCATTGTGAGTGAAACCGATTATCGGGGACTCGATGCCGATCTCGGTTGGGTTCACCCGATCGCACACATGAGTGACCTGTTGTGGCGCTTCGCCTGGCATGGCGATACGACTGCGGCACAAGCAGAGTCGATCCTTGACGCCATTCGATTAAAGGCCGCGCCGACCGCGGCTTTTTACGGCTTCAATGAAAGTGACCGTCTTGCACGAGTTGTCACGACGGTCATTAGTCGCGATTTGCTTGGTACGGACAAAATTTCGGCCTGGCTGGCCGAATTTGAAGCACCGACATCGATGGAAAAATGGTCAGATGCATTTGCCAGTCCACAAGGAATGGCAGAGTTGCACAATACCAAGCTCTTTATCAGGGCCCTGTCCGATCAACTTGATGGAGCGGATATCGATTTCGTGATCTCAGAGTCACTCAAAGAACTGGTTCGAAGATTCACTCAATTGATTTGACGAAAGTACCGTCAGGATAACGCCACTCTCTAACCGTAGATTTGTTTCATCACCGGCGACATCTTCCTTACACCGACGATCGCTGTAGTGGTTAACATGCCGGCCATCATTGCTCCGGTCACGCCACACGTCAGCACATCCTGACCCGTTAGCCACAAACCCGGAATTCGGGTCCTGGGTGTCAGCCAGTCCTGCTGCAGGCGTTCCGGTGTGTGGTCGAGACCGTATAGCTCCCCACGACCATAAGCACTAAACCACTCCGTCGTCAGCGGCGTCGAAAGTTCGACGTAGTCCACGTTCCCCTGCAGTTGCGGCAGCTTGTCATACAGGTGCTGCATCAGCCGGCCTGTAAGTCGCTCTTTAAACGATTCGTAATCGTCACCGCGCTTGCCCCAGGTTGTACCCTTCCATTTCTCGAACCATTCGTACGGCGCCGGCGCGACTATTTCAATGGTGGCGGTACCAGGATGGCGATTGAGATAGTCCGGGTCTTTTGCCGATGGGAAAGACACATAAACGATGGGAAACGGTGCATTCTGGTCCTGCAGAAAATCTTTAAGTGCGCCGTCGTAATCACTCTTCGGGTAGATCCAGAAATTCGTGCGCGGTAATCCCAGTTCCTCGGCCGTGCCTTTCAAACCGATGTAGACGCCCAGGTGGCCGATGCTCGGGCTAACATGCGACATCTCTTGCACGTAAGCATTTCGGGTTGCATCATTCCCGGCAAGCAGCCCGCTAAATGTGTTCGCGACGCCCGCTGAGGAAATAACACAGGGACACATGATTCGATGTCCGTCTGCCATTGCTACGCCCACTACTTGTCCACTCTCAACAAGAATTTCTTTAACTTCCGCGTACGTAAATACTTCGCCGCCCTGCTTTTGAATCTTTGGAATAATGTAGTCGGCGATCCTCCAGCTTCCGCCAACCGGATAAAACCCGCCGTAAAGGTAATGCCGGGCAATCATTGCATGCGCCATAAATGCGGATTGCCTGGGTGGCAGACCCATATCGCCCCATTGTCCGCAAATAACGGCGATCAGATCCTGATCGTCCGTCAGTTCACTGAGGACATCGTAGGTTTTTCGAAACATGCAGTCGGGCGTCTTCCATTTGAGATAAGGCGAGGCCAGTGATCGTTGCCATGGTTTCAAAACCCGCCCCATGCCGATTGTGGAGAGTGCACCGCCTACCTGCGACAGCAACTTAACGTAGCTGTCGATCGCCTCGACCTCATGCGGAAACTGCCTGACAAGGTTATCGCGAAATTCCTGCTTACCCGCCTTGGCATTGAACACTTTGTCGCCGATATAAAACCGATCATATTCCGCATCCATCGGCGCCCACTGAAGCTTGCCGCCTGTCAGGTAATCGAACATCCGTCGCGTCCGGGTTTTGACGCCAACATCGCCAATGTAATGCACGCCGACATCCCATTCGTAGCCATTGCGTTCATATGAATGCGTGTAGCCGCCGGCCGTATAGTGCTGCTCGAGAACACAAACCTTCCAACCGAGGTCGCTTAAGAGTGCGGCGGTGGTTAGCCCTCCCATGCCCGACCCGATGACGATTGCATCATATTGCCGGGCAAGTCGATTAGGGCGATATCGATGGCCGATGCGGAGCGTGCTGGCTTGTTTTTTTGGCATCGTGCAATGCTACCGGATCTGCGAGAACCCAACATCAACATTCGAATTGACGCCGGTAGAAGGCAATGGACTGCTATGATCAGCCAATGACAATAAAACTCTATGACAATCCAGTCTCCGGTCATGCACATCGTGTCCGTCTTTTTCTCTCATTACTCGACCTGGAACATGAATCCATCGTCGTGAATATGCGCGAAGGCGAGCACAAGACACCGGACTATCTAAAACTAAGTCCGCTCGGCCAGGTTCCAACGCTCGTCGATGATGACATCGTCATCACGGATTCCTGCGCTGCGCTGGTTTACCTTGCGAAGAAGTACGGTGATGACCATTGGCTGCCCGACGACCCCGAGGGAGCCGCTCGAATCCAGCGCTGGTTATCCACCGCGTCTGGTGAGCTGTATCGTGGTCCCGTGATCGCACGGGCAATAGAACTATTCGGTCGGGATTTTGACTACGACGCCGCCGTGCAGTGGACTGATCGTCTGCTCCCATGGATGCAGGAAGAACTTGCTGATCGCACGTGGCTCGCCGCCGATCACGCGACAATCGCCGATATCGCCATGTACAGCTATTTGCGGGTGGCTAATGAGGGTGGACTGGATATCAGCGATTACCCTTCCATAGAACGGTGGCTCGAAGATGTAGAGCTTCTGGATGGTTTCATACCGATGACCCAGGCTGGCTAAACTCGAATCTGTTGTGCATAAGGCCGGCATTCAGCTGGTATTAATAGTCAACAGTTTATCTTTGCAATCTGCCGCGTTACGCGTGGCTAACGTTCTTATTTGCAGAGGTATTTATCACATGAAGAAACTCACAGTTGCACTGCTTGGGCTCGCAACGTTGTTTACTCTAAACGCCAATGCTGACGAAGGTCTTTCGGTCGGCGCTTCAGTCGGATACGTAAACATCGAAAACGATGACCCCGGTTTTGATTTCGATGCCAACGATACCGGCTACAAGTTCTTCGCCAGTTACACGGCGAGCAGCTACCTGGGTATTGAAGGTGGCTATGTCAACTTCGGCGACCCGGATGACATCGTTGGCGGTTTTCCCGGAGAAATTGACGCGGAAGGCTGGAACCTTTACGGCGTCGGTAACTTGCCACTTTCCGGCGGTGTCGATCTGTTCGCCAAGGCAGGCATCATATCCTGGGAAGCCGACTCAATCATTGACGGTTTACTGGTCGATACTGACGACGGCACCGATCTTGCGCTGGGTCTTGGTGCGCGCTGGAATGCCGAGAGCTCGTTCGGCCTCAGGGCAGAAGTTGACTGGTTTGATATTGATGAGGCCGACAGCGTCTGGATGGCATCGGTTGGCTTCGAGCTGCGTTTCTAATTACGTAGCTGCTGTCGCAAGCTGGAGAACCTTATTTACGGTTCTCCAGTTTCGCGCAGTTGCTGGAACACCCAAACACTCTTCAACTTTCGCGGCCAGTTTAGAACGCCCTATTCCATCGGGCGCGTGCAAATAAAAGACCCGATCGCGCAGCGCGAATTGTTCTGTTTCGCTTTTCAGCGAAGTGAGAGCGTCCCGGTCAACATCGACGGGACTATCTGCCAGAAAGAACAAATGCAACGTTTTCGGCTCGTCCTCGCCGGAGGAATATGGGTTATTCCGGCATGCGGCGATCAAATGCTCTCGAGTCAGCAACAACACATTCGGCTCGAAACCGAATTTCTTACTCACTGCCGCCTTGATGTCCGCGTCCAGTTTGCGTACATCTGCTCCCTCGTGGCCAAAGACAACGTTACCGCTCTGGATATACGTCGATACTGACGCGCACCCCATCTTCTCCAGAACCTGCTTGAGGTCCTTCATCGGCAATATATTGTTGCCGCCCACATTCACGCCACGAAAAAATGCAATCCAAAGCCTCATTCCTTAACGCTAGCATGCGATCATGCACTGATAAAGGCTGGTAATCCGTACCGCCGATCAGCGTGTTTGAATCAGACAAGGAAACTTATTGATGGACCACGTATTCCAAAGCGGTGCGACAATAATTTTCGCGGTGACGCTGATCGCCAGTGCTTTGGGTTTGTTCAGTAGTCCGAAAATTATCGATTCGGGTCTTTTCCGACCGTACTGGTTCTTACGTTCAAATCAGCAGTACACGATCATCACCAGTGGCTTCCTTCATGCTGACCTGAGCCATCTGCTGTTCAATATGTTTACGTTCTATTTCTTCGCATTCGACCTGGAACGACACATTGGAGCGCCTCGATTTATCCTGTTGTATATCACCGGCTTGGTGCTTAGCCATTCCTGCACCTATTTCAAACACAAAGACAATCGTCAGTACGCGTCACTTGGCGCCTCTGGCGCGATCTCCGCCGTGCTGTTTGCGTATATCGTCTACTTCCCGACAACTACACTGATCATTTTGCCCATCCCGATACCGATTCCGGCTGTGTTGTTCGCTATCGGTTACGTCGGCTATTCCTACTGGGCTGCGAGACAACAACAGGGCCGCATCAACCATGACGCGCACCTGTGTGGTGCGATTAGCGGATTACTATTCGTTGCGGTTACCGACCCGGCTGCTGTCGGTGATTTGGCGCGCTTCCTGAACTGATTCCGGACAACGCCAGCAGTTGGCCACGTTGCTCATTTCTGCGTAATCTTGCCCTGGGCACTCCATGGGACCAACCTCCCTCGCCGATCAATCAGGAGCGTGCGCAATGACCAAAAAGCTTTTTCTATTATCAACGCTAATTATCACTTTCGTACTCAGCGGCACAGCTGTCGCCGAACGAATAGCGATCATCGGCACTGGCAATGTCGGTGCCGCACTTGGGCCTGAATTTGCCGCACTGGGTCACGACATCGTTTATGGCTCACGTGATCCTTCAGGTGATGACGTCAAGGCACTCGTCGCACGAACTCGCGGTAACGCAACGGCAACGACGCAGCGGGAAGCAATCATCGATGCCGATATTGTCCTGCTGGCGGTTCCCGGGGGCTTTGCCGAAACGATCGCCAGGGGGCTCGGCGACCTGTCCGGAAAAATCATCATCGACCCGACCAATAATTACAGTCGCGACGGCATACCGCACCTGGCGGGCGAAACATCGAATGGAGAGATTCTTCAGGCCGTGGCGCCCAATTCCTATGTCGTTAAGGCATTCAATACACTCAGTTGGCGCCAAATGGTTGACCCTCAGTCCTCTGGTGGGCCGGTTTCCATACCGCTGGCAGGCAATGACGCCGGTGCAAAAGCCAAAGTCGCGGAAATCGTCGCTGGTATGGGTCTTGAACCGGTCGATGTTGGTCCGATCCAGAGCGCCCGTCACGTGGAGGGCATGCTCGTCTTGTGGATCCATGCACGGGGGAATGGCCAGGCTTTTGACTATCACCTCCGTCCGGCGCCCTCAGAGTAAGGGAAATCGCCTGTTTTGGCGCCTCAAGGTGCCTTTTTGTGACATAACTCCCTGAAAAGCCGTGGCTTGGCTTGCAAACTGCATGTTCGGCGCCGTGCTTCGGCTCGATCACCGTCCATTCACGCTGCAGGATTGCCATGTACGAGAAACATTTTGGCCTGAAAACAAAACCGTTCGGCTCCAAAGCGGAAGGCTCTGGCGTCTTTGTCGGCCCCCGGCAGGCGAGTATGATCTCGAGCCTGCAAAAAGGGCTCGGTGCACCTGACGCCGTTGTCACTGTCACCGGACCAGTCGGCGTGGGCAAATCAACAATCGTCGATCACGCACTCGATACACTGCCAACCGGTCGTACAGCTGCTCGCGTTGGCCGAATGCATCTCAGTCAGGAAGAAGTTGTCGATCTGCTGATGGGCGGCTTCGGCATTAGGAAAACCGCCGGTGGATCGATACGGCGCTATGCAGCGTTCAGACGAATTCTGCAGCAACAAAGTGAAAATAATATTCGGGTAGCCATTGTCATCGAGGATGCCCAAAAGCTCGGCACGGACGCATTGGCCGAGGTAGAAGCATTAACGGCAGCGGACACCGGCGATACGGCCAGTGCCAACATTATTCTAATGGGCCAGCCAGGATTACATGACCTGCTGATGACGCCCGACCTTGGACGTTTGAAGCAACGCGTTCGAATCAGACTCAAGGCAGAGCCGCTGACTGCTGCCGAAGTTCAGGGATATCTGAAACATTCCATCAGGGAAGCGGGTGGCGACTACGACGCGATATTTGACGCAAATGTCGCGGACATCGTTTTCGGCTGCTCTGAGGGCATCCTGAGAGTCATCAACACGCTTTGCGAAACTGCGATGACGGCGGCAATGGAAGAAAATTCTGTGCGCGTCACCGCGGCACTGATGAGCCAGGTGGCTGGGGATGCGTATGGCTACGAGACCGACCCGGCGGAAATAGCTGCATCGCCGGCGGTCGCGGCGATACCTCTAAAGGCACCTGTCGCAGAGGTCGAAGAAGACATTGACTGGGAAGCACCAGCTACGCGACCTGCAACCGAAATGAATGAAGATCCGGCTCAGCGAGAAGCAGTCGCTGAAAAGTCAGCAATCGGACACGACATGGTTGTCGAATCCGGCAGCTACCCGACTTCGACTCCGCCTAACACGTCGATTCGGACTGAAGCTGAGCCGCAAACAGCAATGGAAGTTGTTAGCCATGAGGTCGCCGACACCAATGCATTTCAAAATCCTGAACTCATTAATGACACACAACCGGAACTGCCCAAGCCCGGTACACCCGTGGTTGACAGCCGGGCGGATATCCCCGTTCTGAACCGGCAATCCGACGATGCAGACATTGAGTCGAGGCAGACGCTGGCCCAATCCATCGGAATCCTCGTCGATGAGGCCGTAGGCAACAATTCAGAGGCTGCAAAGGTAGAGTCAGAAGGCGCATCCGGGGATGATGCCGGCGAACACTTTGACCTGGATGCTGCGTTATCACCGGAAGTTGAAGCAACCAATGTAATGCCCGGACTGACTACTAATCTGGATGCGGTGGCGCTGGATAAAGCTGAACCGACTGTCGTGCAAAAAGTTATTGAACCAGCCATCGCCCCCGTGCCGGAACAGGTCGTGGAAGCCAGACCTGAACCTGAAACCGACCTTGAACCAACCGCGATTGAGATTCCGGTTGAGCTGGACCTGCCGACGCTTTCAGATTCAATGCGAGTTGATGTGAAAAAAGAAGTCGCACGGGCGACCGTTGCAACGGACAACGCAGTTCCTGAGTCAGCACCGGCGCCGTTAGTGGCAGCTGACCCTGCGCCGGAACCCCTGGCAGAAGCGAAACTCGTGGCAGCACCAACACAGGTCGCAACGCCTGAGCTGGAACCCGAACCGGAACCGCTCGCAATGGCAGAATCAAATCCAGAGCCAGAGCTGGTATCAGCTCCAGAACCAGAGCCTGAACCCGAATCAGAAGTGGTCACCGAGCCGGCTCCTGTCACCAGCCCGGAAGCAGCAATTGTATCCGCACCACCACCGTTGCGAGAGCCGCTTCCCCCGTCAGATGCGACGATGAATGCGCCCGCGATGCGGGATCCTTCCCCCGTCGTTGATGCGGCAAATCGCCAGTCAGACTTTGATGCTCTCGAGGCTGCTTTGGCGGCAGCAAAGAATGGTGAACTGGCCGCGCAGAAAGAACCGCACTCCCTGGAAAGCATCAACGGCACCACGCCGGGGTCGCAAACCGAGGGCGCGCCTGCCGGCGTTCCTGAGATCACACTTGACGAGGTTATCGCCGACCAACAATCGCAGCTCGCCAGGCTGGATCAACTGCGTGACGAAATGGGCGACGTCAATTCACTGGAAGACGTCACTGATGTCATGGCCGAAACGCTTTTTGGCGCCGAGTTCGAGGAGCTCGCAGCGGCAGCGATTGCCGACCCCAATACACCGGAGGGTGGTTACGGACCTGACAGTGAGGTTGCCCCCTCGCCGCCGGTCACGCTGACCAACGGTGAGCTGCCTGTTGCGGCAAATGACGCTGCCGAGATGAAACTGGAATCGCCAGAGGAAGTTGTCGAACCGCCGGCAAGTGATTTGCCAGATGAGGGTTCTGTCGCATTGAGTGAATCAACTTCCCTTCGCATCGATATGCTCAACGCGATGAAGACCAAAGCGGCAGCGATGGCAGAAAATGTGGAATTGGGCTCCGATAATCCAATCGACAGACTTCCGCTGTCCAGCGGGCCGCAGCCTGAACCCATTGAGAGCCAGATCAATACGTCAATGACGCAAACACTGGAAGCTTTAAATGTCTCCAAAGCCACCAGCGCAATGACGGAAGAAAATGAAGACAAGGAAGAAAAAAAGTCCGGCGGATTGTTTAGTCGATTCCGGAAATCATCCTGATCATCGAACAATATTCAAACACTTGAAAAAGGCCGCGCGAATGCATGGTCTTCTAGTTTTCGGCATAGCCTGTTAGCTCAATGTAACCTCTACCCGATATTTCCTGCCCACCTGACACGCCGGTCACATCAACCGCTCCCTCCCAGTAGCGAACATTCGTGCTCAATTCCTGGTCCGCCATGGCGGGTACGACGCGCAGCGCAACGCCCAGCGAATCAATTTGAATATTCCATGCCGCGGGGTAGCGGCCGCCGTGTTCACTTTGCCATGAATCTGTCACCTCAATAGACACTGCATCATTGCGCAGCTCCGTCGTATTGCCGGCCGCATCAATCCAGGTACCGGCGGATAGCAAATCGACGGAACCGTCGTTTCTGCGTATCTGATAAAACATGACTTCATTGCCGTCCGACAACTGCAGGGCGAACCAGTCCCAACCGCGTTGTTCCGCCGACAATGCACTGCTGCTCCATTCCCGGTCGAGCCATGACAGCCCGCTAACTGCATATCGCGTGTCCGCAATACTTATTTCACCATCACTTTGCAGGCGCGAGATTGAGTAATAGTAAGACGCGTTGCCGGGCTCATCGGATTTCTGCGACAGACCGTTATGGCCATTCAGGATCGGCTTCTTCAGTGGTGTCAGGTCCAGTTCGATGCCGAAATCATCACCGTGCGCCTCCAGATGCCACGGCAATCCTGACGCAGCGGATCGGATAGACCAGTCGTCCAGCCACACACGAAATGGATCCGCCGATGCGCCAGCAAGCCCGACGCTGCCGCGAGAATAGCGCTGTGCAACATGAAACCGATCTGCATCCACATCCGAAACAGCAAAATGTGCAACGTAAACCTGGTTCGTTGCCCAGAACGACGCAGTTGGCGACGCATGATCCGGCGTCAGCGAAAACCGAAAAAACGTTAGTTCGAATCCAAATCGTTCGCCGTTTTCACCATCGAGATTGCCGGTTACGTACCACCATTCATTCCGGTATTCCGGGTGAGGGCCGTGCTCCTCGGGAAAACTGAAATTGCGCGGCTCTATCGCTTTCGAATAACCTTCTACACCGCCGTCACTGAGTAAATCGGACAGGCGCGACGAGCCGGGTAACAAGTCTGCAGATTCCTCAGGTGCGTCAACCCGAGCATCACACGCTGTCAATGACAGCACTATAAATAGTGTATAAACAATGAAATAGGATTGTTTTCTAATGTGCATTATCGTCAGTCATTCATCCCGCATCGCGAGAGCCGGACGGGTCGTGGCTGCGCTCCAGGCGGGATAGACACCCGCCACCAGGGCCGCCCCAATGGCGAGAGCAAGGGCCCAGAGCAATACGCCGGGCGTCACGGCGAAGTCGATTTGCCAGCCAAAAGCACGCCTGTTGATTACTTCGATCAGGACCCAGGCCATGACCAATCCGAGCGGAATAGACGCGAGGCCGCTAAGCAGACCGATAAATCCGGTCTGCACACTGACCAGAACACCGGTCTGTCGCGGCGTCATTCCGAGCGCGCGGAGCACGCCAAATTCTTTCGCCCGCTCCAGCTGTAAGGCGAGCATCGCACCCAGGATGCCAATAATTGCGACGCCGACTGCGAGCCAGTACAGCACATTCGTGATGACAAATGTCCGGTCAAAGACGCGCATTGACAGGTCACGAATACGTGCGTTGCCACTCATAATCAGTTGCTGGCGACCGTCGCTGACTTCCCTGACGCGCGCAATGATCGACTCTGCCGAGTAGCCGTCCTCCAGATACAATCCGAGCGAGTCGATAGCCGGATCCTTGAAATACTTTTCATAGCTAACGCGATTCATCATGATGGCGCCGTCATTTGAGTCATAACTCTGATAGACCGCGGCAACGTCAAATCGAAGCAGGCCTTCTGCGGTATTCAGTTCGATGGTGTCACCACGGCCAATCGCAAAACGAAAGGCGTAAGCGTCAGAAACGAGTACCGCGTTCTCGTCATCGAACTGGCGCCAGACTTCGTCTGCATCTCCATCCCGTATTCGCGTTCCTGCATAACTGCCGGGCGCCATCTCCACAGCCAGTATCCTGCTTCGTCCCCGTGAATTTTCGAGCCAGGCGCGCCGACTGCTACTGTGGGATGCGATTCCCGGAATGTCGGCAATGTCCGCAAGCAACGATGGGTCAAGTGAGCCTCGAGGTACGCCGACATAAATGTCGGACTGTAATGTCGTGTTCAGCCAATCGCTAACGGAGTCCCGGAAGCTCTCAACCATGACGCTTACACCGATTGTCGCCGACACTGCGATTGACAGCGCGACGATAGCGACGCCGGTCCGGCTAAGTGTTTTTCCTACGCCGCCGATGGCGAGACGACCTGCTGTTCCCCCCATCATTCCGCCGACCGGCTCCAGCACGGCAGACGCGAATTTCGCAAACAGGGGAATGCAAAATGCAAAACCAAGTATCAGCATGAATAAGGCACAAAGGCCCGCAATAAGGTTACTCCCTGAAATCCACAACAAGACGATTGACAGGGCGATCAATGTCACCCCTGCGAACCCAAGCACCGGTAGCAATCTGCCTGCGCGTTGCTCAATAACCGATCTCGTCATTGCCAGTCTCGGCTGGTATGACGATGCTTCCATCGCCGGAATAGCCGCCGCGACGAGTGTCGCTCCAATGCCCGCCACCAACCCCCTGGTAACAGAAAAAGAACTGATCGCGACATCGGTTACGTTGACAGCGAAATAGTGATCACTCACGGTTCTGGCGACGAGGACAAGCAACTTGTCACCGAGCCAGATACCGGCGCTCACACCGCAAAGGGCACCGACGATCCCGATTAGTGCTGTCTCGACCAGGATCAACCGGTAGGTCTGTCCTCGTGTCACCCCAAGTGCCCGAAGTATGCCAATCAGGTCACGGCGTTGAAGAACGGCGAACGCAACGCTGTTGTAGATCAGGAATATGCCAACCAGCAACGCCAGCAGACTCATTGCCATGAGGTTTGTCATGAACGCATCACTCATGGCTGCGGTGGTTTCCGTGCGGCCCGCCGCAGACAGCAACTCGGCTCCGTTCGGCAGTAGCGCAGTAATTCTTTCTCCGAGCGGGTCTTCGTCGCCGCTGAGCTTGACATCAATCCGCGTCAATTTTCCCTGCAAACCCAGCCAGTGTTGCGCCAGGGCTATATCGGCAACGATGATGCCCGGCAGCTGCTCGCCATCCAGCAGTCCCTGAACGGTAGCGGAGTACCGTTTCCCGTTAGCTGACAACACGAATGAATCGCCCTGACTTACGCCCAATTCAGCTGCCGTCTGCGACGGAATCAATACGCCGGCAGCCCCTGCCAGGAACTGGCGCACCAGCGATTCTGCTGAAAACGATGCAGAGGCACTGCTGTCCACCGAAGAATTTGCTGGTGCAGTGAAGCTACGGAAATTGCGTTCCGCGAAGAGATCAATCCCCAGCACCTGCAAAGATCGGTCATTGACGCGGACCGAACCGGAAACAACAGGCGCGATATTGCGTATGCCATGAACGACACGAAGATCAGCATAGACCGATTCCGCGATCCCTGCTGGTCCACCCACAACCTGGTGACTCGCGTCCCCGTTGAGCGTATCCATAGACGCAATGAATGCTTTTCGCGAACTTTCATTGGCCAGGTCAACAGCAACCATTACCGCGACACCGATACTGATCCCGAGAATCGCGAGTCCCAGTTGCCATGGATGCCTGAACAGGTAACCCAGGCTGGCGCGGTAAAGGACCGGCATCAGGTGATCAACTTGCCATCTTGCAGTTCGAGCACACGATGACAACGTTTGGCAACAGCGGCACTGTGAGTGGCAATAATCATCGTCCTGCCGGATTCCCGCACGAGGTGCTCCAGTAGATCCAGTACCACCTCCGCCGTCTTGTCATCCAGGTTCCCCGTCGGCTCATCGGCGAGGAGAATCGTCGGTTCGTGCGCGACGGATCTTGCAATGGCAACCCTTTGTTGCTCACCGCCAGACAGAATATCCGGGTAGCTGTTGCCACGATCAGACAGATCGACCGCCTGCAGAAGATAGTCAATCCGTTCATCCGCTGTTTTCCCGTCGACTCCATTTAATTCGAGTACCAGGCGAATGTTGTCCGCAACACTCAATGTCGGCACCAGGTTGAATGCCTGGTATACAAAACCGATATGCCGGCGACGAAATATCGTTCGATCATGTTCAGACATACGTGTGATATTTTCACCCGAAACCTCGACCTCGCCCTGATCCGGAGAGTCAATACCACTGATGAGGTTCAGGAGCGTCGATTTGCCTGAACCACTTCTGCCGCGCAGAGCCACCGTTTCCCCACGCGCAAATTCTACATTCAGGTTGCGAAGAACATGATGCTGCCGGGCACCCTCCTCGAAACTCCGGGAGAGATTTAGAATTCGTATGTGCACACTATCTTCAGACATATTCTGCCAACGAGTGGTTTCGGGCGAGTGAACAACCGTTCATTGTGCCGCGTGATCTCCATAAAAAAGGCGCCCGATGGGGCGCCCTGATTGCCTGATCATCAATCGCCCTACGGCGATTCGTGAACGATGTCCCAGAGATAATCGGCATGAGAATCGCAAATCTGCGAAAACTCCCGTGCCAGATCGCTGTGATTCTGATTAACGTGCTGCAACGCTTCAAATCGCGCATTGGTCACTGTCGCGTGGTCTGACCCGGTCACCGTCTGCAGTCGACGATATTTGCCACCCAGAACATGACTCTGCCATCCCCAGGTAGCGATATTGCCTTCCTCCTGCATCTCGGTAAGTTTTGGCGCATAGGTCTGCGCAAAAATTTCGTCTGCGCGCCGCTGGTCGGCGACACTGCACTCGAAATAGACCGAAAGACTTGCAGAACCGCGATCCGCTCCTGGCGGGCTACCCTGATCCATTGTCCACAGGTAATCCTCATGGGCATTGCAGGCTTCAGCCCGTGCCTGGCCACCCGCACGATTATCAGCGTAGACTTCGCTCAGAATCGCACGCTGGTTTTGCAGTGCTTCCTCCAGCGTCGCTGACACATGGTACTGGGCACGCCGCCAGCGTCCGCCGACAAAGTGCGACAAATAGCCCCACGACAACAATTTGCCGTCGTCCACCCATTTATCGAACACCGCGACTTCATTATTCTCGACAATGTTATCCATGTTGCCCTGTTCGGCCATGTCACAGATGTAGTAAGTCACATATGAATAGCCTTGCGGCACAGGTTCATCCTGAGCAAGTGCGCTCAATGGCATGCAGCCCAGCAACGCGATCGCGGAAAATCCTATTATTCTTTTCATCACCCCCCCTACATCGCAAACAGCGATGGAATGCCCAGTCTAGCCGAGAAACTGGCGCTTTTCAGCGCTTCATCAGTCCGGACCCATTGTCACACCGTCAAGAAATGCGGCCAGCTCGTGAATGAAATAGGCACGCGGCGCCTCCAAAAATGCGGCATGGTCTCCACCCGGCACGGAAACATATTGCTTGTGTCCTGTGCCCAGTCTCACGAACAATTTGGCCAGGATATCGGCCGGCGCGAGCGGATCCGCTTCGCCGGCAATGACGAGCGTTGGCAACATGATCTTTGCTGCATCAAGCGCGTTGTAGTGATCGGTATGCAGCACATCCACGCGTACCGGATCCGCTGCGAGAGACTGCGCGACGTACGCATCGATCGCTTTCTGGCTAATTGATCCCGGAACAATGAAATCGCTTGCCGCCGCCGCCGCCGTATTAATCGCCCGTGCTGGCTCAACGCCCGGTTCGTCCGCCGGTATTTGCAGATCATCGTCACGCCAGTATCCAAACAGTATCAACGACGCTGCGACCTGCGGATGGCGCTGGACGGCAAGTTGCGAAATGGTGGAGCCCATTGACCAGCCGAACAGGTGCGGTTTGACATCCCACTCTCCCGCCGCAGCAATCCACGACAATACGATTGCCAAATCGTCCGCAGCCCGATTTGGCGTCAGCCATCCGGAATCATCTCGCGGCGTTTCGCCGTACCCTCTCAGGTCCACTGCAAATACCGCGTAACCCTCGTCCACAAGGCCATTCATCAGCGACAATTCCTCACCCTCAACCTGCAGGTCAAAATCCGGCCTGGCGCTCCAGGTCCTGCCATGCACCAGTAAGATCGCTTCCGTAGCGCCTTCCGCAGACTTTTCCCACAACGCCACCGGGTGACCATCGGCCATTACCGTGTGGCGACTCAGTTCGGCCTGCTCGGCTGTGAATACGGGGCCAGACCAGGCGACAAACAATAAAAACAATGCTGCGACAAACCTGAATTTCATAACGTCATCCGTTTACTCATCGGGAGGCCACATTTGAGCAGATACCATAAGGGTGCCGCAATGCGGATACGGCGATTTCTTCGATTGCCGTCCGCGCATCGTTGGCGTATTTTGATCCTGTCCTCGCTCACGAAGCAATTCATGAAAGCAGCTATCGGCTTCATATTTTTTATGCTCTTCCTCGCGGGTCTCGCGTTCGTCAATCTGTCGAATATGGGAAACCAGTCACACACGAATATTATGGACGCCACGGACCTCGCAGATACCGCCTGGCGGTCAACTCATATTGGTGAGATGCGCCTGCAGGATGATGCAGACATCAATATAAGGTTTGACCCTGACAACAGTGTCGCGGGAAATTCTGGCTGCAACCGCTTTTTTGGAGAATATACGCTGACCGAGGGTACATTGGAGATGGGTCCGCTGGGATCCACCCGGATGGCCTGCCCGGAGCCTGCTAATTCTTTCGAAATATCTTTCTTGCAGGCATTGAGCCAGGCACGAACCGTTACCCGCACAGATTCCAGACTTGTCATGCACGACAGCGACGGCGTCATTGTGGCCCGCTTTATCGCAACAGATCGTGATCCCCCTGGCAACTAGGGTGCTCGTGAATCAATGCAGTGGTTTGCTGCCCCGCTTGTCCGTTGCGATGCCCGGCATTGCCGGTTTTTCGGGCATTCGTGGCTGCTGCCACTGATTGAGCCACGACAGCAACGCTGCAAATGACTCCATATCCTGTCGCGCCTGATATTGAGGCATCTCAGCGATCCCAAGACCTCGCCCTGCCGCCTTCACGTAACACTGGCTGTCACGAAGTACGGCTACCACCGGAATTTTCAAGCTGGACAGGAAACGCATCAGCTGTCGCAAGCTTTTCGTATTTTGCCGGGTACGATTGGCGACGATTCCCACCTTCACTGAGCGACGATCGAGCTGCGCGGCCAGCAATAATTCGGCAATAAATCTCGCGGCATAGCGAATGTCGATCGGTGATGGCAGCACCGGAATTATCAGGTCGTTCGCGTCGTAAATCAGATCATGAATCTGTGGCCCGTCCAGACCGGCAGGCGTATCAATAATAACCTGGCGGGTTTCCAGTGGAACTCGCTGTCGCCAGGTACGGGTGACGCCAAGTGAATTTCTAAAGGCGGCGATGCCGTGAATCGGCGGCCGCATTCTGGATCGCTGTTCGAGCCAGCGCATACTGGCACCCTGGGGGTCGCAGTCCATTAGCGTGGGCATCGCGTTACCCAGCGCAAAAGCACTGGCCAGGTTTGTCGCAATGGACGTTTTGCCGCTGCCGCCTTTCGGATTCAGCACGATAATTCGCTGCAAATCGTCCCTATTTGGAGAAACGCTCATGATCCCGTACGGGTGAAGGCTGGGCTGCGGCTCATCCGAGCCGCACTCGGCCATTACGTCGAATCTGATTCCTGCAGATTCACTGGTCGTGCAATTCGTCCTGGACAAATACTACGCCCATGGACGAGGCGAAACAAAAAGCCCTCGCTCCGCTCGCGTAATATGCAAGATCAGCGCCGAATCATGTTTCAGACATTGGAGGAAGTAACGTGTCTAAGTTAATAATAAATAAAGATGAATTAGAATTTTCTGAATTTGGTAAAAGCGAAAAGTTTCACGCTGGTCGTGCCGAAGTATCGTCCAGGATCGGGGCATCCAAGCTCGGCTATGCCGTTGTTCGTCTCGCGCCCGGAAAGCGCGCCTGGCCCTATCACGCGCATTACGTCAATGAAGAGATGTTCTTCATTCTCGCTGGCGAAGGCACGCTTAGACATGCTGACAGGGAGCACCCACTGCGAGCCGGTGACTTTATCTGCGCGCCCGCCGATCCACAGCAGCCGCACCAGATTATCAATACCTCGGACCAGGAACTCTCCTACATCGCGCTCAGCACCCAGGAGCAGACCGATATCTTCCTGTATCCCGATTCAGATAAATACGGCGCGTGGCATGGCAAAACCCGTAACCCGTCAGACCCCGACAGTTTTATGGTTTTCTCACGAAAATCGAGCGCTGTGGACTATTGGGACGGGGAAGCCGAGGAATAAATATCGGTCTCGTCGGCGAGATTTGGCGCACATGCCGGTAGAATCCCGGCAAGGCATGACAGGAGTGCAGTATGGCTTTGTTTGGACAGATCCGGCTGGGCGAGCTCAGGCGCCGCAATATCTTCAAGGTCAGCCTGGCCTACGCCATCGTATCCTGGCTACTGGTTCAGATCGCCGACGTTGTACTGCCGGCGTTTAGCGCGCCCGAATGGATCCTGCAGGTACTGATACTTTTCCTGATTCTCGCGTTCCCGATCGCCGTTTTGCTCGCGTGGGCCTATGAGCTCACGCCGACCGGTCTAACGCCTACTGCCGACGTTGATCGAACCCAGAGCATTACTGTCCAGACCGGACAGAAACTGAATTACATCGTTATCGCCTTGCTTACTATTGCAGTGGTTTTTCTGGTCGTCGATAACTACGTCTTTCCCGATGCGATGGCACCGGAGCAGGATCTTGAATATCGTCGTGCGATCGCAGTGATACCGTTCATCAACCGCAGCGCCGATGAAGAAAACGCTGAGTTTTTCTCCGATGGAATTCACGATGAACTTTTGACGCGTCTCGCCAAAATATCCGATCTGCGCGTTATCTCCAGGACCTCCGTCATGGAGTATCGAAACACGACAAAGAACATACGCCAGATTGGTGAAGAACTTGGCGTCGGCAGTATTTTGGAGGGTGGTATTCAGCGCGCTGGCGATCAATTAAGAATAAATATGCAGCTGATCGATGCCAGAACTGACGAGCACATTTGGGCAGACGTCTACGAGCGTGAGTTAAATGCCAGCAACCTGTTTGCCATTCAGACTGAAATCTCGACGACGATTGCCGGCGAATTGGATGCGCAACTCAATGAGGACGAGCAGAAAAGGATCGGTGTAGTACCAACAGAAAGCATGGCAGCCCTGGAAGCCTATTTTGCCGGCAACCAGGCGGTTAATCGCCGTGGACCGGAATCGATTCCGCTCGCAATCGAATATTTTGAACAAGCGGTAGACATCGACCCACAATTTTCCCTGGCCTGGTCCGGGCTCGCTGAGGCCTGGCTGGAATTACCGAATTATTCGGCAGACATCGATTCTATGCAGGTCCGTATGGAAGCCAATGCTGCTGCCAACCGGGCGATCGCGCTTGAACCGGATTCTCCCGATGCCGCAGCGACGCTGGGTTGGCATCAACTGCTGCATAGCTATGACTGGCAAAGCGCCGAAGCTTC
The DNA here is from genome assembly GCA_035593235.1 of Phascolosoma agassizii. Classification (NCBI taxonomy): domain Eukaryota; kingdom Metazoa; phylum Annelida; class Sipuncula; order Phascolosomatiformes; family Phascolosomatidae; genus Phascolosoma; species Phascolosoma agassizii. The sequence goes on from JAVJHY010084873.1 coordinate 45,709, forward strand.
GTTTCAACTTGCGTTGTCTGTGAATGCGTCGAACGAAAATGCACTCCACTGGTATTCTCATCTCCTGTCCTGGCAGGGAAAACACGATGAGGCGATCGTATTGGCGAGGAAAGCACTCGAATCCGACCCACTCTCGACGCTGATGTTTACCAATCTCTGCTACATACTCGCCGACGCACGCCAATGGGATGAAGCATTCTCTCTTGGCGCCGAGATACTCGAACGCGACGAATATTCTTCACTGATGGCCAATTTGTGGATCGCAAAGTATCGGGCCAGGCGGCCAATTGAAGCCGCAATTCAATTGCAGGAATGGGCCAGGATCACGAACCGGGACGTCGCTGCAGCCACGCTACTTGGTGAATTGATGGCACGCGCACAAACCGCTGAGGCAGATGTCGAAATTACGGACGAGCTCCTCACACGCCTGGAATACCCAAACGCGAAACCCGAAATTCTTGCAGCGATCGGGGACGTGGAACGCACCATTACTGAGCTACAGTTTGCGCACGAAACCCGAACCGGATTTCGCAGCCTGCTATCGATGCGGATCAACCCGTCCTACGATTTCCTTCGAGCGGATCCACGCTTCATCGCCTTACTCAATAAGATTGGTCTGGCAGAATAAAAATCGCCCGCAGATGCGGGCGATTCCACTGCACACGTACGCCAGTGTTTCTTATTTCATCACTGCCGTTGCCAATACTTCAAATCGAGCACCAAACAACAACTTGCCGGAACCAATGAAGGCACGCGCTGGATATTCTTCAGTAAAGTAGGTTTTGTAAACACTGTTGAAAGCGCCATAGTGTTCGACATCGGAACAGAAAATCTGCACGAACACGACGTCATTCATCGTCAAGCCAGCAGACTCAACCTGCGCCTTGACAGCGTTCATGACATTCTGCGCTTCTTCTTCAGCAGTCGCTGGCACCTTGCCATCGGCGAGGCCTAATTGACCGGATACGTACAACGTTCCATTGGTCATGACCGAGCCACTAAAAGGTGGCACGTTTTCATCGTCAGCCGAGCGACCATCGTAATATCGTCGATCATCTGCAGTAGCCAAACCCCCGGCGATCATCATGCAGAGTGCGACCGCGACTATCGTTTTTCCTGCCTTCATTGCTGTTATCTCCTTGCTATTCTTCGGTAATCGAAACCAGATCGATACCCATGGATTGAATTTCGCTGTTAAGCGCGGGCACGTGCTCTTCCCACACCGCATCAAGCTGTTGTATTTCAGACTGAATCGCCCTGCTCAATTCTTCGTGAACCGCGATGGCCCCTTCGGTTGGTCGCGCATCACCAACGTCGACCGTATTCATCAGGCTTGTCAGCTTATTGTTCAGCCGAATCGGGTAGTTTAAAGGATCCTGACGGCTTTCGTTCTGCGTTTGATAAAGCGCTTCCTCAATCGTTGTAATAGTTTCGTCGAGCACACTCACCTCTTCAAGCAGAGCCGCCGCACGGCTGTCCGACTCGGCTTCTTTCTCAAGTCTGACTGTCAGCCCCTCCAGATGGGATCGCAGCTGCCGGACTTTCCGAATCTCGACATGTGTCTTTGACAGCAAATCCCGCGTTTCCATAATGAAATCAAATTGTGCGCGATAGTCAGCCAACGAGGACGATGAACGAGGATCAGCAACGATTTCGAACTCAACGTCCCGAGTTACGTCGCCAACAGTAAGCTCTGCCCGATAAGTACCAGGCACGGCCTTGGGCCCTTCACGCATATCCGACCACATTATCAACTTGTCAAAACGCTCCATGCCGGGATATCGCAAATCCCAGACAAAACGATTCAGACCCTGCTCGGACTCCAGGAGCTCGGTGTCAGGCGGCGCATCCGGCCCTGGCTCCTCTTCGTCCTCATCCATTGGAGGCGGTTTTCTCGTCCACGTCCAGAACGGCTCTGCACTTCGGGATTCGAATATACTCAGGGACATCTCGGTGTCCTGCGCCGGTTCTTCGCCCAACGAATAGTGAAACACGACGCCGATCGGCGAATTCGTTCCCGCGTCACCAGGGTCATCTGCAAGCCCGCCTGCGGTTAATCGATAAGCCGGTCGTGGCGCAAAAAGATGCGCGGGCGCGCTTTCCACTCTGGCGCCTGTCTGATGCAGCACTGACAGGTCATCCAGTATCCAGAATCCCCTGCCCTGTGTTGCGGCAACCAAATCCTTGTCTTTAATGGCCAAATCCGTGATGGGTGATATCGGCAGGTTGAGCTGCAAAGATTGCCAGCTGCCGCCATCGTCCATGGAGTAATAAATAGCCTGTTCTGTTCCCGCATAGAGCAGGCCACGTCGATCAGGATCTGCCCGAACGACACGGGTAAATTCATCGTCCGGTATTCCGCTCGTGATGCGTTGCCAGCTTTGGCCCCAGTCAGTTGTTTTGTAAAGATACGGGCGAAAATCGTCAGACTTGTATCGAGTTGCCGCTATGTAGGCACCGCCCCTTTCAAATGGGTGAATATCGATGCTGTTTATTTGCGCCCAATCCGGCAATCCTGATGGCGTGACGTCCTGCCAGCTGCCGCCGTCATTTCGCGTAACATGCACCCGACCATCGTCGCTGCCCGCCCAAATGACACCCTTCTCGTGATGAGACTCGGCGACTGCGAATATCGTGCCGTAATACTCGATACTCGTGTTGTCTTTCGTGATCGGACCACCGGAAGAACCCATTTTCGAATGATCGTTTCGTGTCAGGTCCGGGCTGATGGTTTCCCAATTTTGCCCCATGTCGTCAGTGCGAAACAGGACGTCTGCCGCGGCATAAAGAACATCAGGATCATGGACGGAAAATGCGATCGGAAAATTCCATTGAAAACGGTATTTCAGTTCTGCCGCACCCCAGCCCATCGGGTTATCCGGCCAAACATCAATCGAGCGGGTTTCGCCGGTGCGATGATTGATGACACGAAGATAACCACCGTAGGATCCACCGACAACAATGTCCGGGTCATCCGGTTTCGCCGCTATGTGACCGCTTTCGCCGCCAGCCGTTGGTTCCCAGTCGCGCACGCCGATTGAGTTACCGCGGGCGGATCGTGAGCGAATTCTTACTGCAGAGTTATCCTGCTGCCCACCCAGAAGACGGTATGGAAAATCGTTGTCAGTCGATACACGATACATTTGCGCCGTCGGCTGATTGCTCTGAACCGACCACGTTTCGCCGCGATCAAATGACACATTGGCGCCACCGTCATTCGACTGAATCATGCGCAACGGATCGTTTGGATCGATCCAAAGATCATGGTTGTCACCATGCGGTACATCGATGGTTGAAAAACTCGAACCCCCGTCCTTCGAATAGTGGAACTGCACGTTCAGAACATAGACCGATTCTTCATCGGCAGGGTCGGCATAGATGCGCGTGTAGTACCACGCTCGCTGGCGAAGATCCCGGTCATCATTCGTTTTGCTCCAGGTCTTGCCGCCGTCCTGCGATCGAAACACGCCACCATTCTCTGCCTCAATCATGGCGTATACGTTCTTGTTATTGGAGGGTGACACCGCTATACCGCTAATGCCGATCACGCCTTGTGGCATTCCCTCAACTCCCGTGAGCTCTTCCCAAGCGTCACCTCCATCGACGCTCTTCCAGATGCCCGAGCCCTCACCGCCACTCTCAAGACTGTATGGCGTTCGCAGGATTCGCCAAAAGCTGGCATAGAGAATTCGCGGATTCGTCGGATCCATTGCGAGATCAACTGCGCCAACATCGTCGCTGACAAACAACACCCGGTCCCAGCTCGCACCGCCATCCATTGATCGGTAGACACCGCGTTCATCATTGGGACCGAACAGATGCCCCATCACGGCGGCATAAACGAGGTCCGGATTTTTTGGATGAATGCGAACCCGGGATATATGTTGTGAATCGGTAAGCCCGATTCTGGACCAGGTATCCCCGGCATCGGTCGACTTCCACATGCCATCACCCGGGGAAACATTGCCACGCACGGTTTTCTCACCACCGCCAACGTAGACCACGTTTGGGTCCCATTCGGATACCGCCACCGCACCGATCGAGCCACCAAAATAGCCGTCCGAAATATTGTTCCAGGATTGACCGCTGTTGCCGGTCTTCCAGACGCCGCCACCGGTCGAGCCGAAATAGTAGGTTTCACGATCTGCAGCGATACCGGCAACAGCCGCCGATCGCCCGCCGCGATAGGGTCCGACTTCTCGCCACTCCATCGCCCGCATGTTCGCCGGAAATTCGCTGCGATCAATATCCGCAAAAACACTGACCGGCGCCGCAATTACAAACAGTAGTCCGACGAGACTAAATCGCCCCATGACAAGCTCCCCCATATTGTTGCTTTTGTTTGGCTCCGCAACTTTACTACTTATCTGTCGTCAAGCAACGCGATATGCCGTAATCTTCGCTGCATAAATACCCGGAGAATTCCAAAATGTTCAGGAAAACTGATTCTATTTATTGTCTGCCAGTCGCCGCCGTATTACTGCTCGCCGGCTGCGGACAAGATGCAAATGAAACTACCACCGCTGATGTCGCTGATACGGCTGAAATTGCCGCAGAATCGGCAGCGGCCGTTAGTTCAGGTCTGCTTCCGCACCAGGCGCTTGCCAGGGAGATTCTCAAGGAACTCATTGAGATAGATACGACGCACAGTAATGGAGACAACACCGCCGCAGCGCAGGCGATGGCCGACCGTCTGCTCGCGGCCGGATTCCCGGCTGAAGACGTGCAGGTACTGGCGCCAGCGGAACGCAAGGGCAACCTGGTCGCGCGATACCGCGGACGGGACTCCGGACGCCGTCCCCTGCTGTTGCTCGCGCACATTGATGTCGTTGAGGCTGACCCTGCCGATTGGACACTCGCCCCGTTTACTTTCATCGAACAGGATGGCTACTACTACGGTCGTGGCACGACTGACAACAAGGACGAAGCGGCCATCCATATCGCTAATTTTATCCGCATGAAGGAAGAAGGCTTTCAGCCTGATCGCGACATCATTGTGGCACTGACTGCCGATGAGGAAGGTGGCACTCACAACGGAGTCCAGTGGCTGCTGGAAAATCATCCGGATCTGATTGATGCCGAGTACGCGCTAAACGAAGGCGGTGGCGGCTCGCTGAATGAGGGCGTTCACGTATCGAACAACGTCCAAGCCAGTGAAAAAGTCTACCAAAGCTTCATTCTGGAGACGACGAATCCCGGTGGACATAGCTCTCTACCCGTAAAAGATAACGCGATCTATCACTTGGCTGATGCCCTAGTGCGGATTCGCAATCATGACTTTCCGGTCAGCCTGAATGAAGTAACACAATTGTTCTTCGAACGTTCGGCAGAACTAGAAGAAGGCGAGCTCGCGGCTGCCATGCGCGGCGTCCAGCAAAGCCCACCGGATCCGGCGGCAATCGCGTACCTGGCCGTTACGCCTTATTACAATTCACGACTTCGGACTACCTGTGTCGCAACCCGTCTTGAGGGTGGCCACGCGGACAATGCGCTACCACAACGCGCAAGAGCGACGGTTAATTGCCGGGTATTGCCAGGGGAATCAATCGACGCCGTGCACAACACACTGGAAACCGTGATCGGCGACGAGCAGGTCACTATTACCCGGGTCAATTCGGCAAATCCTTCGCCTCCGTCACCGTTGACTGGCGAAATGCTTGGCGCCATCGAGGCGATAACTGAAGACTTGTGGCCAGGCGTTCCGGTCATCCCGACGATGAGCACCGGGGCCACTGACGGCTTGTATCTGCGCATTGCAGGCATCCCCGTTTATGGTGTCTCCGGTCTCTTCGGCGAAATTGACGACGTTCGCGCCCACGGGCAAAACGAAAGAATCCTGATCAAGTCGTATTTTGAAGGTCAGGAGTTCCTGTATCGACTGACCACCACCTTGTCCCGAACTGACACGCAATAGAGAAACACTTGTGGCAAAAATATTGATAACAGGTTGTAACCGTGGCATTGGTCTTGAGGTGTCTCGACAGCTACATGCTCGCGGCGATGAAGTCATCGCCGTGTGTCGGAATGCCAGTGAAGAACTGAACGCTCTTGGCGTACGCGTTATCGATGGCGTCGACGTCACGGACGACCAGGACATTGCCAGGCTGGTGAAAGCCCTGCATGGCGAAGCCATTGACGTATTGCTGAACAATGCCGGTATTTTGCGCGCCGACACGATCGATACGGTCGACTACGAATCCATGCTTGAGCAATACCGCGTTAACACGATCGGCCCGCTCAGAGTAACGCGCGCATTGCGCGGTAATCTCAAAAGCGGATCCAAAGTAGCCATTGTCAGTAGCCGTGTTGGCTCGATTGACGACAACAGTTCGGGCAACAACTACGGCTATCGCTGTTCGAAAACCGCGATCAACATGGTTGGCATGAACCTGCACCACGACCTGTCGCCCGCGGGCATAGCAGTGGCTCTGCTACACCCTGGTTACGTCGCGACAGACATGACCGGCGGTGGCGGCGTTTCACCAGTGGAATCCGCCAACGGGCTCGTTGCACGACTCGACGAGCTCAATCTCGAGAACAGCGGCAGCTTCTGGCACGCAGAAGGTTATTCACTTCCGTGGTAGCAAAAACTGGCCGCTGTGTTTTTCCGTGGTTTTCCAGATGAACGCAAGTTGATCTTTAGTGCGAAGGTATTAACGCCCAATCTACAAGCTTATTAAATCACGCTGCATCACGTAAGCATGCTTCAATCGTCATAACGATAAAAAGCGTCCATTGCACGAAATAACATATGCACATCCGACTTGGAGCTGACCGCGTAGGTGCTGTGAATCGACAGCAACGGTATGCCGTAGTCGATCACTTCCATGTTGTCTTTTGATATGGAATTGCCAATCGTGCCACCCGATGCCCTACCCTTATACGTTGCTGTTTGCCACGCGACTCCGGCAGCATCGAGATAAGCGCGATTCCAGGCGATGAATTCCGAGTTTGCATTGAATCCGCCACCATAGAGTTTCAGATTGACACCGTGGCCAAGTCGCGGTGCATTTCCCGCTTCCCAAACACCTGGGTAGGTCGGATGAATGCCGGGATTTACGTCGGATGAGACCACTTTGGTGGCACGCAGTGCCTGACGCAGATCATAGTCGCTATAGCCCTCGCCCCGCTGTCGATAGACCAGCTCACTCATCAAGTCGACAAGATAAGTTGATTTCGCGCCGGTGTTGTTGACGTTGCCAACTTCTTCATTGTCTACCAGGAATGCAAGCGATGTCCGTTTCGGGGTTTCCTGCTCGAGGATTGCCCGCAATGCCGTATAGGATGACAACTTGTCGTCCTGTCCATAGATGGCCATCAGGCTGCGATCGAAGCCAACATCTCTCGGCGCCATTGCAGGCACGAGAACCAGCTCGGCAGATACCAGGTCTTCTTCTTCAATATCGTATTCGCTGCCGAGATAAGCGAGAACGGCAGCGGAAACTGAATTATCTTCATCGGGAATCGAGCCGATGATTGGATCAAGCTCCTCACCCATAATGACGTCACGATTCGTTCGCTCACGATAATCCGCGTCAACGTGTGGCGACAGGTCAGGAATAATGAAAATCGGATCTTTCGGATCCAGGCCAATAGAAATCTGTACACGTGTGCCATCCTTTTTGTCCACGTGCCCTACAAGCGCCAGTGGCAAATTTACCCACTGATAATTCTTGATGCCGCCATGCCGGTAAGTCTGAAACAGTGCAAAGCCCTCGGCCTCATACAGTGGCCGACCTTTCAGCTCCAGGCGTGGCGAATCAACATGCGCACCGACAACCCTGAAACCATCGGTAAAGGGTTCGGAACCAATAACGATCAGCGTAATCGTTCGGTCTCGATTTACGTCGTAAAAACGCGCTCCCGGACGAAGGTTACTGCTGGATGTGAGCTCACGAAAACCGTCGGCTCTGGCAATCCTGATCGCCTCAGAAACAAAACTAAGCTCTGTTTTTGCGCTGACCATGAAGGACTTGTAGTCCTCCGCAAATGACATCACCTCACGACGTTCCGCCGCGGAAAGGTCAACCCACGCTATCTTGACAACATCGTCATCTTCTTCGTCCTGTGCCCACGTAGCAGTCCAGCTGACCAGCAGAGACAGGGCAAAGGCGGTGACTAGCGTCTTGAAACGATTCGATTCCATGGTTACTTCCTACGATTAGGTGCAGTCCGGCCGGCAAGAATAGTGCTTTGTTCGATGCCTGGCAAAGAGAAGATATCTATGTCCGATTAGCGCGGTTTGAAAATGCATTGATCAATTTCATCAGACGGCACCTCGTCGAGCCATGCTGGCTTCCTGAAGTTCCTTTTGATGCCCCGTGCCAGTTTGCCGATTTGCGCACCGTCCACAATGCGGTGATCAAAGGTACCCGTGAGCGGCAATAAGGTTCGAATAACGATCTCGCCGTTTTTCACCACCGGTTTTTCCTCAATCATTCCGAGCACAATCACGGCGGGCACTTTCGCAGCGGGCATGAGTGCCGTCATGCCTGTTTTCAAACCATGACTGCCGATATCGGAAACAATGAATGAGCCGAAACTGTTCGCGGACAATCCCAGCGCCTTGATCTCGAGACCCATATCGACCGTGACCCATTTCAATAGTCGAAATACGGGCCTGCGCAACGGCCAGGGTATTCGGTTGAGCAAATACTTGTTTTGCGCGGCTTTTGCCTCGTCGCCAGCTCTCGCCTTGCGCGCTTTGGCACTTAACTCCGCGGCGATCGAGCTAACCGTTCGCGTATGAGCATCTTTGATAATGACCGACGTCACCCCTTCACCCTCCATCGCTACCGGCACCATCACGTCGAGGTGCTCCCTGCCAACAACGCCGCCACGCCTGATAAAACAATTCATTTCCGGAACATCAAACGCCACCACCCGCGCAAGTACGGCGACAGCAAGATGTACCATCGTGATCTTCTCGCCAGCTTCACGTTTTTGGCGCATGAACATTTTGGCGTCAGTCACATCGATATCGAGGGTTCCGTAAACCCGGGAATCGGTCGGTGTCGTATAGATGGCGGCGGAAGTCACTCGCCACGGAGTGTTAAACTGGTCCATCAGCCGAAGCATAGCGATTTGCGACACAAAGCAAAACCAGGCCAAATAATCAAAACGGGGAATGACGATGCCCAGTGACGATCCAGTACTCCTCAACCGCCGCAGGATTCTTGCCGCGGCACTGGCTGGCGGCAGCACTGCCGCTCTCGCAGCATGCGCTACCGCTGAAAACACACCAGGCGCTGGGACAAACGATCTGTGGGCCGGCTACGACGAGCGCATTACCGAGCGCACGCTGGCCGAGGCAGAGAAGTTATTTGGCCTTACATTTTCTGAATCTGAGCGGCGGCTGATTCTAGGCGGCGCGGTAGAGGAAAATAACGATGGTTTTTTTGCACAACAAATCGAATCACTGGCCAAGCGGCGCGCACAGAAAATACCAATAACCTTGCAGCCTGCCACGAGTTTTGACCCGCGATTGCCCGGAATTCGTTATGCCAGTCAGCACAATTTGCTGGCGCTTTTCACGGAGGAAATCGCAGACGTACCGACAGATGAGGAAAGCGTTGCCTTTGCATCCCTAAAACAACAGGCACGCTGGATGACCACCGGCCAGATTTCCAGCCGGGAATTGACGGATATTTATCTGCAACGAATTGATCGACTCGGCCCATCTCTGGAATGCTTCGTCACAGTGACTGCGGATCTTGCGCGCGAACAAGCAGATCAGGCCGACCGGGAACGGGCTACCGGCCAGGTTCGTGGACCACTGCATGGCATTCCCTACGGCGTAAAAGACCTGCTCGATACCGCGGGCATCAGGACGACATGGGGTGCGGAGCCTTACAAAGACCGCGTTGCAGAAACGGACGGGGCCGTTGTAAGGCGTCTGCGGGATGCCGGTGCGGTGATGCTCGGCAAAACCACGCTTGGTGCGTTGGCGTGGGGAGACGTCTGGTTCGGGGGTGAAACCCGTAATCCGTGGAACCCGAAAGAAGGCGCCTCCGGCTCGTCAGCGGGGTCCGGGTCCGCGACGGCAGCTGGGCTTTGTTCCTTCGGGATTGGCACGGAAACGCTTGGCTCCATTGTCTCTCCGTCAGACCGAAACGGATTGGCCGGATTACGACCGACCTTTGGACGTGTTTCCCGAGTCGGCGCAATGGCGCTTTGCTGGTCTCTGGACAAGATCGGCCCTATGTGCCGGTACGTCGAGGATACGGCGATGGTGCTCAGCGTCCTGAACGGTTACGACGAATTCGACAGCGGCTCGATTGACGAAGGATTCAGCTACGACGGACGACAATCTATCAGTAACCTGACAATTGGATATGACCCACGCTGGTTCGAAGGCGATGACGTCAACGCGCCAACCCTGGCAGCGCTGGACGCAATTAAAACCATCGGTGCAACGGTCATTCAAGTTGAACTGCCCGAGTTGCCAGTGAACGAAATTATGGGTGCGCTGGCTGTCGAGTCAGCGGCAGCATTCGAAGAGTTGACGGTCTCCAACCGGGACGACTTGCTGCGGCGACAGATCAATAACGCCTGGCCAAACAGTTTCAGGCAGGCGCGTTATTTCTCCGCGGTTGATTTCATGCAAGGCGAGCGACTCCGTAGAAAAGTAATGGAGGAAACCCACGAATTCTTTACCAACGTCGACGTAGTATTCGGCCCGAGCTTCGGCAATCCAATGCTAAGCCTCACAAACTTCACCGGACAACCTTGCCTTACGCTCCGTGCAGGATTCGAAGACGCGAGAACACGTCCCCTGTTCAATCATCCAGAGAATGACGCCGACGAAACGCTGTATCGTGTGCCGCGATCGATCACCTTGTGGAGCAGCCTCTTCGAGGAAGGCAAGTTGATCAATGTCGGCCGAACGCTTGAGAATGCACTCGGCGTTGCCACTGAGAGGCCATCGCCTGGTTAGCGATGTCGCCGGCTATCGTAACCAGTCATGTAAAAGCTAGAACACCACGTATTTTGCGAACAGGATTACGATTGGCAATCCGAGCGCCGTTCTGAGGATAAAAACAATCAACAGATGCCAGAATCGTAGCGGTATCTCGCACTTAATTAACAATATACCAACCTCAGACATATAGATTAGCTGGGTCACCGACATGACACCCACCACAAATCGCGTCAGTTCAGATTCGATTCCTGCGCCGAGCAATGCCGGAAGAAACATATCCAGAAAACCGGAAACCAACGCCGGTGCGGCAGCAGTGGCTTCAGGTATTCCAGCCAACGTAAGCAGCGGCACGAGTGGCGATGTAAGCAATTGCAATACGCCGGTTTCATTGGCCAGCATCAAACCAGCGCCACCAACGACGATGACAGCCGGAACCAGGCCAAACCAGATATCGAGAATATGCCCCAGTGCAATACGAAATTGTTGTTTTAGTGGCACCGCGATAGACGCTCTTCTTGCCGCCAGCGTAACCGCCTCACGAAATAAAGATCCGTTGCCACTTGCCGTTTGCTCTCGCAACGGGTGGAGCTGCTCAAATGGGGTATCTCTGAATCGCAACAATGGCGGAATTCTCGGCATGATCATCGCCACAATGACACCGGTGACGACAACCGCCATGTAGTACTCAGGAAACCGGTCATCAACACCTACTGTTTTTGCCACAAGCAGCGCGAACGGCATTGAGACGACCGAAAAATTAGTTGCGATGACTGCCGCTTCCCGACTTGTGTAATGCCCGGCAACGTATTGTTGAATAGTAATTAGCACGCCAACGGGTGCGGAGGACATCCAGGATGCCAGCGCGTCGATGGCCGATCTGCCTGGCAAGGTAAAAAGTCGACGAAAAATCCGCTTCAACAGGGTGCCGACGAATTCCATCAGGCCGTAGTCTGTTAAGAATGGCATCAGCAGACCAGCAATGAGGAATATCGGCACGATATTGACAGCGAGGTCGTACAACACCGTGCCACCGTTATCGTATTTCCAGACGATTTCCGGACCGATCTGGAACATTATCATCGCACCCATGATCAAGCCAAGTACGCGCAAGGCCACCCAGATTGGGGCGACATGAAACAGACGGGTGAGCAGGGAATTTTCGACGAGGCTGCTACGGCCCAGTGTTGCGGCGTACAAAGTCCCAATTGCGCTGATAGTCAGCAACATCATCACCAGCCAGGGCATTCCTGCACCGACGAAATTCCTGACAGCGTCGGTTATCACGCCCAGCAGGATAGTCCAGTTACCATCGACTTTTACGGGCGTCAGGAAACTCACGACGCCCAACAAGGATGGCACGGCGAATTTTCGAATTGCAGCGCCATCCGGCGGTGGTGTGTTCTCCGCATCGATGACAATTTCAGGCTCGCTGCCCAGATCGTGCGGTGTGTCGCTCATGCGGCTTGTTGGTCCCTCAGGTACACTGCCGGTGCAAAATAGCAGCTTGCGAATTACTTGTTAACCAAAACCTCCGGATCTCAAGGGCGTCGATATGCCAAAATTCCAACACACACTGAGCTTAATCGCATTTTCCGCCGCGTCATTGCTGGCATTTGCAGAGACGCGCGCTCAAGACGAACGACTGGAAATGGATTGGGTGTTCAGTGATGAAGGGAAGATGGCCACCGCACTGCCCCGATATACCTGGATTCATTCCGGTGCCGTAGCGCTTTATGACATGCGACTTGCGAAAAGCGAAAGAACGATCGAGATGATCAATCCCGCGAACGGAAGACGCCGCACCAGCGTCAATGCCGACAAGGCAATCGCCAGCATGGCTGAGGTATTGGAAGCAGAAGAACCATACGAAGAACTAGGCTGGCCAGACGCTTTTGATACCAGCGGTCGCTGGGCGCTCTATCAGAAATCCGGCGACATCGTACTGCTGGACCTGTCCGCGTCGGAAGTTGTTCCAGTCGCGGTCACAGATGCAGAAGAATCATCGGCGCGCTTCTCGCCGGACGGCCAATGGCTGGCATTTGTCAGAGAAAATGACATCTACGCCTGGAACATCGAAGAACGTGCCGAAACACGACTGACGCGCGATGGCTCGGACACTATCCTTAACGGAACGGTTTCCTGGGTCTATTGGGAGGAGCTTCTCAATCGAGCGGATCGCGGTTATGTGTGGGCGCCGGATTCAAGCGCTATTGCCTACCTTCAGTCGGATGAGTCCGGCGTTGGTGAAATGCATTACGTTGATTTCGAGCCGTACCTGCCGAGATTGATCAAACAACGCCATCCGAAACCTGGCGAGGCCAACCCCCGAGTTCGTACCGGTGTCGTTCAATTAGGCGATGCCCGGACGACCTGGGTGGATCTGGGAGCTTATCTTTTCGAATACCTGCCAAGCATCAAGTGGCTGCCGGACAGCAAGCGACTCGCAGTCCAGACCATGAATCGACCGCAAACCGTTGTCGACATTTTTGTCGCTGATGTTGAATCGGGTGATGCGAAACATCTCATGCGCGAAACTGATGAGGGGTGGGTCAATGTGCACGATGACCTTTACTTTTTAGAGGACAGCGAGCGATTCATCTGGAAATCAGAACGCGACGGCTACGCACACCTGTACATGTTCGATATGAATGGCGAACTTTCTCACCAGATCACCAAAGGTGAATGGGCGCTGCGGGCATCCGGTGGCGCGCCGGGCATGAGTCAATCTGTCAGCTATGTCGATGAAGACGAGGAGCAGATCTACTTCACGGCGCTCGAAAAAGCGACGACTGAGCGCCATCTGTATCGTGTCAACTTTGATGGCTCCGACATGCAAAGGCTCACGAAATCAGACGGCTCACACGCGATTCGCTTCGGTCCTGCTGGCACGCACTATGCCGATACGTCCTCGGCGCTGGATCGCCCACCCTCGCTTATCCTGCATGAAGTCGAAAGCACTCGTGTCATTGAACTAGCCGACTCCGGTGACGAAATATTGCAGCGCTTTGATCTGCAGGACTGGGAGCTGTTTTCAATCAACGCCCGCGACGGATTCGAGATGCCGGCGATGATGCTAAAACCGCGTTTCTTTGATCCCGAACAACAGTATCCGGTTGTCACCTACGTCTATGGTGGACCATCCGCACCGACGGTCGTCAATAACTGGCAAGGTCGTGCACGGGGTTACTATCACCAGATGCTTGCCGATAGCGGCGTTATCGTTTTTCTAGTCGACAACCGTAGCGCAGCCGGCAAGAGCAAAATTGACGCCAATACAATTGTCCGGCAACTTTATGGGCCGATCGAAATGAACGATCTTCTGGACGGTGTCGCGTGGCTGAAGTCGCAACCTTATGTCGATCCTGACCGGGTTGGCGTGTGGGGCTGGAGCGGTGGCGGCTCGATGACTCTGCAGGCAATGACCAGTAGTGGCGAATTTGCAGCCGGCGCTTCGGTCGCGCCGGTTAGTGACTGGCGTTACTACGACACAATCTACACTGAACGCTATATGAAGCTTCCCGAGGACAACGAAGAAGGTTACAACACCTCGTCACACGCTCAACGGGCAGGAGAACTGCAGGGAAGATTGTTGCTGGTTCACGGCACCTACGATGACAATGTGCATCCACAGAACTCCTGGGCGTTCAGCGATGGCCTGATAGAAGCCGGTATCACGTTCGATATGATGATCTATCCGATGCGCAAGCACGGCATTAGTGACGACGCCGCGCAACAGCATGTCTACAAGTCGATGTTCGAATTCTGGCAACGAAACTTCAGCCTGGGCGACTGAACCCGGGCATTGCGCGGGTCCTGTTAGGTCCCGAAAGCGTGCTGCTTTCAGCTCTTATTTACATTAAGAAACAGCCCTATTTCATTGTTTTTTAATTGCTTCCTATGGAGCGATTAGCAGTAGCAAAATTTCACTTCATTGTACGGAACCCGCAAGGCTCACTGGCTTCTAACGTTGTGACGCATTTTGCCGCCGCAGATGCATTAGAATCTGCTTCATTGCAAACCTGGAGATTAATGGATGATCAAGCGATTGCTGCCGAGCGCTGCGCTGATAATCACGACTGTTGCATGGTCCGCAGAAGGAAGCCGACCGGCCAGTTTCGCTCACCCGGAATCCGACCGGCAATTTCAAAACGTGATTGTCTTTCCCAGGGACGTGAAGGGAAAGGTTGAGCTGGTTCTGGACTGCGTCGCCAGAATTCAGCCCAGCGGCAGGCTAAAAGATACAGGGTGCTATACCGATAATCAGTACCAGCAGGCGTTTACCAGTCAGGTGGTCAAAGCATCGAGCAGAGCCCGTATGATTCCGGCACTGGTAAACGGTGAGCCGTACGAAATCTATATGCAATTTCGCATCGCGTTCGCAGCCGAAGAATATAAGAAAAAGAAAATAGAGGTTGAGGACAAGGAAGACAAAAAAGCGGTGAAGGCAGCTGAGAAAGAGGCAGATAAAGCTGCTCAATTGGCGAGAAACATGCGTGTTCGAATATTCCCGAACCCCGGCTACGAAGAAAACGTTCTCGCCTACGGTATCGATCACGTGGCAGGTCAACGCGTGATAGGTAAGAAGGAACCATGGAACAAGGCCTGTCCAAGTCGGGCGCACTACAGAGTTATTGTACGCGCCCATCTCGGCGAGGACGGCAAGGCAGCTAACCCGTCGATTGAGTTCGGCAACGGAATAAGGCCGATCGCCTCCTGCCTGGACGCGATCAAAGAAACAATCGTTACCAGTCTCTATACGCCTGCCATGGCGGATGACGTGCCAGTTCCTTCGACTTACGTCGAATTGTTCGGGAACTAAAGCGATTAGGCTATTGCCAGGATTGTGACCCAGTCATCAAGTCAGGCTGTCCTGCTCCGCTAAAGTGAGCGCTCCCGAGCTGGAGATCCGGACCATGAAGAGCCTGTTTGCGACGTCAATCAGCCCATATTCGCTGTTTTTCGCCCCGTTACCGCTGGATACGGCGGACGTCAGCGTTGATGTTCGCTTCAGCAGTCGAGAAGCGAAAACTATTCGTGATTTCTATCGTCAAAATCCGGTCAATGAAACAAGTGGAGAAAACGGGCCTGAATCGCTTGCTCTTGGCATGGCGAAGAAACTCGCTCGACGAAAACCTCTCGCACCCGGAATAGCGAAACAAATGTTGCCTGGCGCATTGCTAGGTCAACTACCACCTGCACGGGATGGATTCGAGCGCGTGCTACTTGATGGAAAGATCCTTCTCGTCGAAATTGCGACGCAGGAAGTTCACGACGTACTGGTTGACGCAGTATTTAGGTAGGTCTTGCTTCAGCGCAGCCGGCTGCAGCAACGGCACGGGTGTGCCGGCCCTACTGGCAGACGGGTTTGCCGATTTCAGCGGGTAGCATGGCTTCAATCCGCTCCATCACATCCAGGCGATGTACCAGGTCATGTATGTAGTCCAGGTTGTCGGTCTCAAGGATAAGCACGTCGCTAAGGTCATAGGACTCGATCCATCGTTCGTAAAGTCGCTCCAGACGCTTTAGATACGAGAGCGGCATGTCTTGCTCCATTTCCCTGCCCCGTAGTTTGATGCGCTTCCTGAGTGTCCGCATTGAGCAGCGAAGATAGATCATCAAATCCGGCGGTTGAATCGCATCCAGGATGGATTTATAGAAAGCTCGATAGGTCTCCCAATCCCGACTGTCGATGTTTTTCATTTCATGCAATGCGGTCGCGAATATTTCGGCGTCCTCAAAAATAGTGCGGTCGAGCACTACCAGGCCCGGCATGCGATCCAGCTCCTGGTGAATTCGAAACTTGTTGCTCAGAAAATAGAGCTGGGAATGAAATGCCCAGCGCCCCATGTCTGAATAGAAATCCGGAAGATAGGGATTGTCTTCGCTTGGCTCATAATAAGGCGAAATACCGTAAGTACGACTGAGAAAATCCACCAGCGTGGACTTTCCAACACCAATATTTCCTGCAATTGCGATTGCCTTACGCACGCTGGAAATTCACCTATTGCGTTGCCAGTCTAGTTTTCTTCGTAGACAATTTCACCGCCAACGAATGTCTTCCTGATCGTAACGTCTTTAATGTCATCGGGATTCATCGTTAACAGATTATCGGACAGCACCACGAAGTCCGCCAGCTTGCCAACCGTAATCGAGCCTTTCATGTTCTCTTCATACCCTGCATACGCGGTATTCAGTGTATAGGCCTGGATGGCCTCTTCGACCGACAGTTTTTCCTGCGGAAACCAGCCACCTTCCGGTTGGCCGGAAAGCGTTTTCCGTGTAACGGCCGCGTAGAGTCCGAGCATCGGATTCAGGTAATAGCGCGAGGCGTTTGTGCCTGGCGAGTCCGAGCCAAAACTCACCACCGCGCCGGAATCCCAGAGGCGCCGGAATGCATAGGCACCACGAGAGCGGTCACGACCGATGCGCTCTTCCATCCAGCGCATATCATCCGACGTATGAAAAGGTTGTACCTCGGCAACAATATTCATTTCACCGCCACGCTTGATATCCCGATCGGTCATTACCTGGGCGTGTACCAGTCGAAAACGACGATCTTTCTCACCGTTCTTCGCAATGATCCGTTCCAGCATGTCCATCAAATAGCCATTGGCTTCGTCACCAATTGCATGGACTGTCAGCTGAATGTTTGCCGCGTCGGCTTCGATTGCCAGGCGTTCCAGGCGGCTTTGCATATCTTCCGGATTGTTGGGGCTGCGCTCGAACGGAAACATGATGTCGCGCCAGATTCCGCGGCTGGACGGGTTGTGCGTGTAAGCCTCGTAAAACCGTGCGGAGCTGTTGCCCATGATGCCGTCAATCCACGCTTTGGTGGCACCGAAGCGAATCCAGTCGTCGCCAAAGCCAACTTTGATGCCAAGATCAGCCATTGATTTCCAGCGATCAAGCGGCGGCCGATAACGTACCCTCGCCGTCATTTCGCCTTTGTCACGCATCTCGCGATAAATATCGACGTAAACCGGATTAGAGGTGATGTCGCAGTAACTGGTCAGCCCGACGCTAGCCATCTTGTTCCAGGCCTCTTTCGTTTCTGCGATTCGTTGCTCCCTGGATGGTTCAGGAATCAGGTCAGCAAACAATGTTCGCACGTTGTCGCGAACAAGCACGGTCGACTCAACCGCGCCGCTAACCGGATTGAATAGCGCGCCTGTCGGCTCACCGTCATCGTCTCTCTCGACCGCCACGCCTTCCGGATCGGGCATGCCCTTGCGAATTCCGGCCAGCTCAAGCGCCGCGCCATTCGCCATATAGACCTTGCGATCGAATCGGCGCACCAACACCGGCCTGTCTCCGGTTATGCCGTCAATCATGCCTCTGTTGGGCAGGAAGAAACTGCCGTAAAGATCGTCGGGGTTTACTTCCCGACCCGCTTCCGCAACATCCCCTTCCGCCCAGGTCTCGTATGCTGACCAGTCGCCGCCGACAATCCAGGTTGCGGGCGCATATCTTTCGTGAACGTCTGCGATCCTCGCCACGAAAGCAGCCTCACCAGATACGTCGAGTAGATTCAGGCCGTAAAGCAGACGACCGGTTCCCTCGAAGTGAACATGATTGTCATAGAAACCGGGCGTGACAAACGCACCGCCGAGATCAACAACCTCCGTCGCGGACCCAATGTATTGGGCGACTCCGTCGTTGGAACCAACGTAAACAATTTTGCCATTGCGGGAAGCAATTGCCTCAGCCCGCGGATTACTCTCGTCGACAGTCCAGATTACGCCATTTCGCACAACAAGGTCCGCGTCCTGAGCGAAGCCCGGGTTCAGTACGAACAGGAACGTTATCAGCGCAAAGCCGATCCTACTTAAAATTGTCATTGAGATTCACCGTTAGTGGCCGGCGGCCTGTTGGAATAATTGTGGTTTCGACGCAGCCTTGCCATCGGGCTTACGATTCGCGACGGATGCTGCGAACTGGATTTACTTAAGTGGATAGCCTTCGTCACTCGGCAATTTCTCATCGACACTCACGAGTTTGACGCCATCGGAGACCTGGTCAGCACGAATGAATGAGATTGATCCAGGAATCGCAACGACCAAATCATGCGTCATGTCGGTACTAAAAACGATCTTGGGTCCACGAGGAACTTCGGCGCGAAACATTTTCGCGATCCAGTACTTTCGGTATTCCGCCTCATCCATCTGGTAAATGGTATTCAGGACGTAGTCGCGTTCATCGGATTGAGGCGCTCGAACCAACAAAATGATTCGGGATCTGTCAGCCCAGAATTGCTGGTTAGCGAGAAAAATATTTCGCAACTCTGTCATCGATAAATCACTGACGACGGTGTCTTTGTGAACGACGATGGCAATACCGCCATTGTCCTCGATCGTGCCCTCTGCACTGACCACACCTGGCAACATCATGACGAGCGCAAGCACCAAGATTGCTATTCGTTTCACGCCTTCACCCGATATGCTAATTGTTTTTTCATCAATGCCTTCAGTCTAGAGTTTCGACAGGACAAAAGACAGTTGAAGGCGAAAGTTATTTTCTCTGCCGCCATTCGCAAATTCCTCATCGCGATACTCGATTTTCGCAGCGGCGTAAGGATTGAAGTCCCAGCGCACACCAAGAATTCGGGCGTCGTAATCAAGCCCCTGATCGAAGAGCAATGGATCTGTGGCGTCAACATCCGTGTCCTCGAATCTCACATAGGGTTTCCACAAATTTTTGTCACCCTTCAGCCGGTAGGCGAATTGTGCATACCAGGCGGTCACGTCTCCGGCGTTGTTGCGATCTGCCAGTGATTCGTGAGCGGAGCGCAGGTACTCGACAATTATTTCCGGAGACTCTCGTGTCCAGGCGGCAAATGCGGACAACGTGCCCTCCTCAATCGGCGGCCGATCTCCCGGTGTCACTTCGTCGTTGTAATAGCCGAGGCCGGCAGCCAGGCCATAGAATCGCTCGGGAGCAACCTGGACTTGCACCATCCATGCTTTATCCCCATTAATATCGCCGGCATCACCGGCACGGCCTATATTTGCGTGCCGACCGTTGCCGAAACCTGCCTTATAGGACAGTCCAAGTTTATTGCCGGGAAGGTTTCCCTCAGCCAACAAACCAACGAAATGAATAGGCAGGATTTTGGAACCAAATTTCACCATTTCTGGCCGACTTGTCGTTGTCTGCAGCCAGGCCCCATGGTGAAACGAGGAATTCCAATAACCGATAGGCGTGTGGTAACGCCCCGCAGAGACCTTGAACTGATCAGAGAAGTCGTATTTGACAATCATCCGCTCCACTTCCATGGAGTATTCCGAATCCTTTCCGGTAGCGCTGACTTCAGCAAACACACCCAAACCCTGACCGAGGTAAGCGCTTAGGTGGGCAACAGCCTGCCCGATCGCAAAACCGTCATTGTTAGTACCGTCCCGGGATATATAGCTGATGTCGCCGAAGCCCATAAAGTTAAATTCGGCACCATCCGGCGAGGATGAAAATATTTCTTCACTGCCTTGGCCATAGGCCAGCGACATAGCGCCACACAGCGTGGCCAGAGTAACCAGGGACTTATTCAGGAAGCGGCTTGTCATTTTTTTGTTTTTTGCAGTCCTGTTGACTTGCCAAAAGCATGTTACAACCTTTTTCGACGAACAACCACGAAAATAGCGTACGCTTGGTAAAATTTCACCACCGATTTCATCGACGCTCGAAGCATTCTTAATGGCCAAAAGCACGACATCCGACTGGTTGCCCCGGGTTCTGTTCGAATCGTTTTTGATTACGATCAGTATCCTGGCTGCACTTGCCCTGGATCAGTGGCGCGAAAACCGTCAGGACGAAGAGGCCATTCAACAGGCGTTGTCCAACTTCGTAAGTGAAATCCAACGCAACCAGGCCCGCATAGAAGACACGGCACCGTTCAATCGCGGTTTGCTTGAGGTGCTTCGCAATCGCTACGAAACCAAGGACATTGGTTCCGTCGACGACTACGTCAACATGGTCGAAAGCTATGCACCGGCCGATCTGCGGACTACCGCCTGGGAAACCGCGTTGGCAACGGGCTCTCTCGCTGAAATGGAATATGACCTGGTTTCGGTCTTATCCTTTACCTACGGCAAGCAAAGTGATTATCAGATTGCGACTCAATCGGGCATGGCCGATCTGACCAGCCTGCAAAATCTTTCGGATGATCGGCTGGAGCTCGCGACGTACAACGCAGTACGTTATCTGAACGGAATCAGCGGTCTCGAATCCGAGTTAGGGGTCATTTACGATGAAGCGCTTGCCGTTGTTGAGGCTGCAATAGCTGCGGAATAAATCACCTACTCATCGAAGGTCCAGTCGCACCCTGCACAATTGCCTGAAAGACCGTTGTCTTCCAGCACTGCGAAGATAAGGTCTTTCCATGTTTCGTTAGGCTGCCAGATCTTGTTCATGTCTGCCTTCGCATCAGCAACTGAAACACCCTCGTGCAACACCCGGTACAACATGCTGAAAGCAGAGGCGCGAAAATTTGCCGCACAGTGCAACAGTGTTTTCCGTCCCGGTTCTTGCTGCATTGCGCTGGCAAACGCGTAGAAATCTGATCTCGTCGGCGCGTCCCAAATAACCGGAATATGGATATAGTCCATGCCCAGTTCCTTGACCACAGCATCCTCGTCAGCAATGGCCCGCCTGCCGTTGCTGAAAGCAATGTATATGACGCGATCGAATTCAGCTGCCTTGATGTCATTCAACTGTTCCCTCGACGGCTGGCCCGCGCTCGAAAACGTCGGTGAGTATTCAATGTAATTCATTATCTCCGAAAGCTCAGCTGACACAGCGACCGACGTTATGGTCGGTGCCAGAATCAGAACCAAAAATAATCTCTTTATCAACGTCATTTTGTACGCCCCGGTTCGTTGTTTGTTGTCATTGTCGGACAAAGTGTCTGACCAAAGGTTCTGAATTCGCGCCCCATCAATGCTACCTTCACTCGGGCTGGACTACTATGATTGAGCGATTACAAGCAGCAATGAGGATAGAACGATGAAGCAAATTTTAACAGCGATGGCCATTTGTTTACTTGCCGCGCCCGCAATGGCGCATGAATATTTAACGTTCGAGGAACTGGGAGAGGCATTCGGCTGGGATCTTGAGAACACACAGATAAGCTCCCAAACCGTTGCACCTGGCATTCATGTTTTATTCGGTGTTGGTGGAAATGTCATAGCCTCGATCGGGGATCAGGGCGTACTTATGGTCGACAGTCAGTTTCCGGAAATGATTCCGCGACTATCGAAAACCATTGAGGGTCTTGGCGGTGGCGGCATCGATTTCACGATCAATACACACTGGCATTTCGATCATTCGGACGGCAACCCAATCCTGGGCCGCGATGGATCCTGGATAGTGTCGCAATCGAATTCCAGACGCATGATGGGCGGCGAGCACGACATCAATCTGGTTGGCATTGTCTACACGCAACCGCCGTATCCCAGCGAAGCAATGCCCATCATCACCTTCGACGATCATATGCAGTTTCATTTTAACGACGAAACTATCGATCTCATGCATTTTGGGCCAGCGCACACGACCGGAGACACTGCTGTGTTTTTTCGTGATAGTAATGTCGTGCACATGGGCGATGTTTTTAACGCCAGCTATCCATTCATCGATGCCGGAAATGGTGGTGATCTCGAGGGGATGATTGTGTTCTGCAAGAAAGTTTTGCACCGGCTCAGCGAGGACAGCATCGTCGTACCGGGGCACGGACCAGTACTCGGTTACAACGACATGGCTGACTACATTTCAATGCTTGAGACAGTTCGGGATCGAATTAGCACTTTGATCGACGATGGCATGTCGCTTGAACAGGTTATTGAATCGAAGCCAACGGCAGAATTCGATGATAAATATGGCAACCCGGTGCGATTGATCGATCGCGCCTATATGAGTCTTTCACGCTGACTAACTTTAAGATTGCCGATATAGTGACGTTAGTAAGAAAAAACTGCGCCTGACGCAGACGGGAGAAAAGGTGGCGTCGTTACAGCCAGAAAAAGGGCACAAAAAACATTTGCTACGCGGCATCGGGATGGCCGGGGCGGCAGTTCTGGTGCTCAACTCAATTATCGGCGCAGGCATATTCGCCCTGCCCGCAACCGTCTCTGCACGTGCAGGCGCACTTAGTCCCTGGTTATTCCTCGTGGTTGGCATCCTGGTCATTACGATTGTTCTGACGTTCGCCGAGTTGGCCAGTTACTTCAAAGAATCCGGTGGGCCGGTACTTTTTACGACTACTGCTTTCGGCCCCCTCGTTGGTTTCAGCACCGGGTGGATACTTTTTATCAGTCGCATGACTGCGTTCGCGGCAAACACGACAGTGATGGCGTTGTATCTCAGCGCAGTGTGGCCCTGGTTTGAAACAGGTCTCGGCAGGACGCTGCTAATCACATTTATTTGCAGCACGTTGACCTGGTTAAACTTTATCGGCCTGAAGGAAGGGCTGCGTACCATGGCCATCATCACGGTTTTCAAAATAACGCCTATTGTCCTGCTCATCGTTGTAGGTCTGCCACACGTCAGTGGCGAAACGTTGTTCCCGGCGACAATGCCCACTATTGACGACCTTGGTGGAACGACGCTCCTGCTGATCTATGCTTTTGTCGGGTTCGAATCTGCAACGATCATGTCGGGTGAGACCAAGAACCCGAAAGAGACCCTGCCCCGGGCGTTGGTGCTGACGCCCATCGCAGTCGGCATCTTTTATTTCCTGATCGTTATCGTTTTCATTTCCGTATTGCCGGATCCGGGGGCGGAAGGCGCAACGCTTATCGATGTTGGACGGGAACTGATGGGAAATCCTGGCGCCCAGTTGATCACGCTTGCCGCCGTCTTCTCAATTGGCGGCAATCTATCCAGCATCATGCTGGCAGTACCTCGACTGCCCTTTGCGATGGCAGAAAAAAGAATGTTGCCCCGCTGGTTTGGCCATATTCATGAAAAATATGCAACGCCCAGCAATTCGATCCTGATGCTCGGCGGGCTGGGACTGGCATTCGCATTATCAGGTTCTTTTGTCTGGCTCGCGACAGCCAGCTCGCTAACTCGCCTTATCTCGTACGTCCTTTGTATTGGGTCGCTTCCGATCATCCGCAAAAAGGCGACCGAGCAAGAGCGCCGCGAAGCCTATAACCTGAAAGGCGGATATACGATTCCGGTCATCGCACTATTGGTATGCCTGTTTATCGGCGCCCAATCGGATTTGCGCTCGTGGCTCGTAACCGGCGGACTTCTGCTGGTCGGACTGGCGTTCTACGCACTCGCCGCGCAACGTCGTGAGCGCTGGGAAAACAACAACTCGGAGTGACGCAGACCAGGTCTACAAACGCGGCTCGACGAAGCTGAATATCAGCTATTCTTCTTCGGCCGCGAGCGCCTCGAGTCGTGCCGCCTCGAACTCATCTCCTTCATTCCACTTCGGCATCTCATCGGCATTTGCAATTGCGAGCCCGGCCCAGAAACCGATTGACGCATCCTGAATCATGCCATCGAAATTCCAGCTATCGTCGTATTCATCAGTTGGCTGGTGGTAATTTACATCGGTGAAATGATCCTGTACGTCCCTGCCAAACTCTGGCGGCCGATCAACGAAGTCGGTTCCTGCATCCAGGTAGAGTGCCGGCACACCAATCTTGGCGAAACTGAATTGGTCAGAGCGATAGAAACTGCCGCGATCCGAAAACTGGTCGGGCTTGACGACGCGACCCTGCTCAGCCGTAATTGCATTCACAATATAATCGATCGACGACTTACCAAGGCCAATATAGGTCACGTCGTGCGTGTGTCCCCAGATGTTTCCACCATCGTAGTTAATGTTGGCAGCGATCTTCCCGGGTCGAAAAGTCGGGTGCGTCGCGTAGTATTTCGAGCCCAATAACCCCTGCTCTTCCGCACCAACCAGCGCAATTAGAACGGAACGTCGCGGCGCCTCCGGCATTGCTTGCAATGATTTCGCAATGGCCATGACTTGTGCGACGCCTGATGCGTTATCCATCGCGCCATTGTAGATATCGTCACCGGCGTCATTCGGTGTACCCATACCGAGATGGTCGTGATGGGCAGTGTAAATTACGACTTCGTCCTGCAATTCCGCATCGCTACCGCGCATTAATCCGAGAACATTGGCGGACTGTACCCGATTTAGTATTACGTCCATGCCAACCGACGTCGTAATGCCCAGGGGAACCGGCGCGAAGTCCCTGTTATCCGCGGCTTCACGTAGTTCATCCAGATCCAGCCCCGCCATCGCGACCAGCGAGTGAGCGGAGTCTTCGGTGACCCAGCCTGCTACCTGAATTCTTGGCTCACCTTCGGCGGGCAGTTCGAATTGTTCGCCGCTCCACGAAGTCTGTACAACTTGAAACGGATATCCGGCAGAGGGTTGGGTGTGAATAATGATCACGCCGGCGGCGCCCTGCCGCGCGGCGCTGAGGTATTTATAATCCCAACGGCCGTACCAAAGACGCGTTTCGCCCGCAAACAATTCTGGATCCCAATCCGGATCGTTATTCATGATCATCAAAACTTTACCGCTGAGATCCTGGCCCTTGAAATCGTCCCAGTCGTATTCCGGTGCCTGAATGCCATAGCCGACGAATACGATTTCCGCTTCGTCAATTTCGGCACGCTCTGCCTGAACGCCGCTGTGCACAATGAAGTCTTCCCACTGTTTCAACGTTATTGAATCGTCGCCGCGAGTGAATGACCATGTCTCAGGTTGTGCAGCCGTTACGCCAACCAGGTCAAATGACTGTTCCCAGGAGCCGTTGCCTCCTCCCGGTTCCAAACCGAGCTTCACCAACTCGCCGGCAAGGTATTGTCGAGCTGCGACATCCCCTCTGGAGCCGGGACCACGCCCTTCATATTTATCATCGGCAAGCTCTTTGACGTAGTCGCGCATCAGGTCTGCAGTGATATTCAGGACGGCTCTATCCGCATCAGGATTGGCAGACGCCAATTGCTGATCATCTTCCATGTCAACAGCCGGCTCCATGCTTGCATCCTCCTGGCTACAGGCGAACAGCGATGCGAGTGAACTGATAGCGAGAATTCTGGAGGCGTGCTTGTAATTCATTTCTTATCCCATTCGTATTAGCAGAAAATTTCAGCGAGAAACAGCTGCAGGTTTTGCCATGAACGCCGATCGGCGTCCGCATCATATACGGTTCCGTGTTCAACATCGTCCGCCGCAGGGTTCGAAAACGCATGCATTGTGTTTCCGTAACCGTGAATCTGCCAGTCCGCACCCATGGCCGTAAGCTCATCGGCGAGAGAAAGGACCTGGTCCGGCGTCGCCATTGGATCATCCCAGCCGTGCAGCACCAGCACTTTTGCCTGGATCCTGTTCTTTTGCGTATTTCCCGGCGGTTTGAACAAACCATGGAAACTGGCAACGCCAAGGACATCTGCTCCAGTGCGAGCCAGGTCCAGAACACACAGGCCGCCAAAACAGAAACCAATCGTGGCAACACGGGCAGCGTCGACTTCCTTCTGCTTGCGAATTATCTCAAGAGCCAAAGTCATTCGTCGCTGGAGTGCGGGCCTATCATCCAACAACGGTTTCATCAAGGCGGTATTTTCCTCGCGATTCGTTCCCCTGGTCCCTTTGCCGTAGAGATCCAGCGCAAAACCGACGTAGCCCACTTCCGCCAGTTGTTCGGCCTTGCTCTCCTCAAGCGCCCCACGACCGGACCAGGCATGAGATATCAGCACGCCAGGCCTTGCCTCACTGCCGGAGTCATCCTAGGCCATATAGGCCTCATGGAGAAGTTCTCCGTCGCGGTACTCGACGCTCCTGGTCTGAATGGCCATGTCCGTGTCTCCGTTTAAAGTCCATGGCAATGTTATCCAAATTGCATTTGCATTCCTCAACGGGATTTAATACTGTTAACCTTTTGGTTAACTATTAAATCTTATGAATCAATCAAACTTACAATTGGACCAGGTCTTTTTTGCGCTCTCAGATGGCACGCGCCGCGCAATACTTGCCCGCCTTGCGGAAGGCAGCACCACCATTGGCGAACTGGCCGCACCGTTTGAGATCAGTAAGCCAGCCGTCACGAAACACATGAAAATTCTGGAACGGGCCGGATTGATCGACCGCCGGATAGAAGGTCGAACGCATCAGTGCACATTGTCGACCCGTGGACTTAGAACAGCTGAAGACTGGATCAATTTTCACCGTAGTTTCTGGGAGTCGCGTTTTGATGCGCTCGAGAATCTACTGATCGGACAAGAATCAGAAAAAGAGGACGCCAAAAAATGAGCGCAAATGACAAAAGCGAAAATCTCACAGTGAAGAGAACATTTCCGGCATCACAGGAACGGTTGTTCGAAATGTGGACCACTGCAGATTTGATGAAACAATGGTTCTGTCCTGGCAAGGATATGACCATCCCGGTCGCAGAGGTTGACGCGAGAGACGGCGGCAATTATCGAATCGTCATGCAGAACAAGGATGGCGAAACTTACTCTCCCAGCGGCGTCTATGAAACCGTGCGACCGCACGACAAGCTGGTGTTCAGCTGGAAGTGGGCGGATTCTGAAATCATCACTCGAGTGACCATCCTGTTGCGGGCAATCAGCGAATCTGAAACCGAACTGACACTCACACACGATGGCTTCCCGGATGCCGGAATGCGAGACATGCACAACGAAGGATGGGACGGATGCCTGAATCGCCTCACCGAAGCGGCCTGACCATGACTACAGATCAATCTGGAGATTGACAACATGAAACTCTACTACCACCCCATTTCCACCTACTCGCAAAAAGTACTAATCGCACTGTACGAAAAGAAACTCGACTTTGAATCCGAAGTTGTCCAGTTAATGGATCTGGAGGGACGGGCGAAATATCGCGAAATTTATCCGATGGGAAAGATTCCAATCCTGGTGCATGACGGACATATGGTGCCGGAGTCCAGCATCATCATGGAGTACATAGATACGATGGCAGAGCCCAGGCTTATCAAGGGCTCCGCGGATGAGATGCGCAGAATTCGATTCAAGGACCGCATGTTTGACCTCTACCTCAATAATAATGTCGCAACACTGCTCTTCCAGAGCATGAAGGACGAAGCCGACAGAGATCAAAATCTCATCGAAACGGCTGAGTATCAGATCAACACGATGTATAGCTTTATGGAACATGAATTCGCTGATCAGGACTATGCGAACGGCAATGAATTCCTGATGGGTGACTGTGCCGCTGCACCAGCGCTGAACTACGCACAACAGGTAGCGCCTTTCAGCGAGCACAAAAATGTTTGCGCGTATTGGGAACGACTTTCGTCCAGACCGTCGATTCAACGAATTCAGGAAGAAGCAGCACCGGCACTGGCTGCATTTATGGAAAAAAGCGCGGCCTGAATGTCCAACGAAGAACGGCCGGGTCAATAACTGTATTGATCCGGCCGCCGATTACTCCGCCTGAATATTGCGGTACTAATAAACGGATGCTCGATCCTCGAATTCCTCGAGCCATTTGTCGGCCATTCGGGTCGCCTTGCCAATCTGTGATTTGCGCATGCTCTCAGCAGCGAGATCACGATTATCGCTGGCGTCACCGTTACCCAGCTTCGCGGCGATGTAGAACCACTTGAAAGCTTCTGTTTTGTTTTCCCGAACGCCCTCGCCGCCGTAGTACATCGCGCCAAGATTGTTTTGCGCGATTGGATTACCCTGATCTGCCGCAAGTCTGTACCACTTGATGGCCTCCTTGTCGTCAACAGGAATTCCCTCGCCTGCGTCATACATCGCACCGAGATTGTTCTGCGCCTGGGCATCACCATGTTTAGCAGCCAGCGTGTACCAGGCGATCGCCGCAACGTTGTCCTCCGGGGTTCCCTTGCCCTCGTCAAACATGATCGCAACGGCATATTGCGCATCACTTAAGCCCTGATCAGCGGCCATTCGATACCACTTCATCGCTTCCTGGTAATCGGAATCCAGCCCTTCACCGTTCTCATACATGATGCCGAGATTCAATTGCGAGCTGTCGTGGCCTTGTTCGGCAGCCGCCGTATACCATTTGACCGCCGCAAGATTATCCTCTTCGACACCCTCGCCTTCGTCATACATGATCGCGAGATTAAATTGTGCATTCACGTGCCCCTGCGTCGCCGCACGCTCCTACCACGCAATTGCGGCAGGATTGTCTTCAACAAAACCGTCGCCCTCGTCATACATTAGTGCGATCGCATATTGCGCATCGCTATCGTTCTGCTCCGCTGCTTTCATATACCACTTCATCGCGATTTGATTGTCTTCCGGGACAACCTCGCCGCGATCGTATATGTGAGCCAGGTTGTGCTGTGCGGACGCTAGTCCCTGGTCAGCGCTGAGCCTGTACCACTCAATAGCCTGTTTGTAATCGACGGCGACGCCCTCGCCGGAGGCGTACATCATCGCAAGATTGTACTGAGCCTGCTCATCTGCCTGTCGCGCGGCCGCCGTATACCAGTAAATGGCTTTTTCGTTGTCTTCGGACACGCCGTCGCCAAAGTCATAGATAATTGCGACATTGAATTGTGCCGCGACGTCTCCATCCTCTGCCGCGGGCAAATACCACTGCAGCGCTTTCTCTTTATCGACTGCGACACCCAGTCCTTCGTCGAACAGCAGGCCGACGTTATACGCCGCACTTAGATCACCGGACTCGGCGAGTGGCATCCATGCCACCAATGCGGTCTCGTAGTCATTGTTGTTGAACGCGTCGATTCCATCCTGGAACTCGTCCGCTAACAAAAATGACGGAGCAACAATAGCGAGCATCAGGATGCGCCACGGGAAATGTTGGAAAATTGTATTCATCAAATGGACCTGCCCAAAGGATTTGACGAGGGTAGATTACTAATCAATGTTCCCGAAAACAATGCACCAGACCACGGAACAGGAAAATAATATCGAGATTTCCTGCCATATTAGTCATTGATAGTTAAGGATATTAGCGCTCCATTGAAATTCTGTGCGCTGTACCCGGCCAAATTTTCGACCGAACGGTAGACTGATTTCATTGCATCGACGAGACATTGTGATGGACCGTGCACGATCTTCGACCTCTTTGCTGACCAGCGTTCTATGCAGCCTTGCGGCCGCAATGCTGCCGGGTTTTTGCTGGGCAGACAATACGCACTCAATCACCGAATGGGTGGGCAAGACCTGTCCTGAATGCGTCGAGCACATGAAACAGGAGACCGGCACTTACATTCTTGAGAAAGGTGAGGAAGCACTGATTGGTCGCGCCTGGTTGACCCGGCATGCTCAGGAAACGATTGATATCCAGTATTTCATCTGGAGTACCGACAACATTGGCATGCTTGCCGCCGAGCAACTATTGCTTGCTGCCGAACGAGGTGTACGCGTGCGGGTTCTCGTTGACGATATGCTTGTCGACGCAAGCGGCGAGACCCTGTTGCGGCTGTCAGCACACAAGAACGTACAGATCCGAATCTATAACCCGAACGTCTCTGTTGGAAAATCATTATTTGCCGTCATTTGGAATGTGTTCACTCAGTTTCGTGGCATCAATCAACGTATGCATGACAAGACGGCAATCTTCGACGGTGTTGCTGGAATTACTGGCGGTCGAAATATGGCCGACGAATATTTTGATTTCGACCCGGATTATAATTTCAGGGATCGCGACATCCTGCTGCTGGGTCGCGCAGTTTCAGAGATGCAGGAAAATTTTGAGGAATTCTGGACGAGCTCGCTGTCCGTGCCCGTCGGCGCCTTAATTGTAACAGACGACCGGGTCATCACAAACTCGGATGCCAGAGCGAAAGCCGCCGAACTTCACGCATACGCTAACAACCCGATCAATTTTGAACCAGCGATTCGTGCGGCGATTCATAAGTTGCCGGACGCATTTCCCACGTTACTAGGTCGAATGACATGGCAGCCGGTCCACTTCATCAGCGACGCGCCAGGCAAAAACAATGGTCAATCAGGGCTAGGTGGCGGCGGCCATGCAACCGAGAGTCTGTTCGAAACCATTCGAAATGCGAAACACTCGATCCTGATTCAGTCGCCCTACCTCGTTATGCCCAAGGGTGGCATTGAGCTTCTTGCTGACCTCAACGCACGTGGCGTAGAC
The DNA here is from genome assembly GCA_035593235.1 of Phascolosoma agassizii. Taxonomy (NCBI): domain Eukaryota; kingdom Metazoa; phylum Annelida; class Sipuncula; order Phascolosomatiformes; family Phascolosomatidae; genus Phascolosoma; species Phascolosoma agassizii. The sequence continues at coordinate 76,740 of JAVJHY010084873.1, forward strand.
GTGAGAATACTGACGAACTCGCTGGCCTCGACGGACAACATTCCCGCTTTCAGTGGCTACCATCGCCAACGGCCGCGCTTGCTCAGTGCCGGCGTCAAATTGTTCGAGTACAAACCACACCCCGCGGTTCAGGCAAAACTGGTTGAGCGGTATCCCCGTCTGGCAGAAAGCAACCCGGTTTTTGCACTGCACGCAAAAAGTATGGTGATTGACGACCGCTTGATATACATCGGCACTTTCAATCTGGATCCCAGGTCCGCGAATCTCAATACCGAAGTTGGCGTGTTGGTTGAAAGCGCAGAACTGGCCCAACAACTAACCGACAGCATCGAAGAAGATATGCTGCCGGAAAATAGTTGGCAACCAACGCTGAAATTCGCGCCCGACTACGTAGTCGAACGCAGCAAACGAATTCAGTTGGGCTTTATCAATCTGTTGCCAATTGAACCGCTATTGTGATTTCCGCCCAATCTTTGGCAACAATCCGCTGATCCCGGCACCAACGACAACCAAAGCAAATGAAATGAGGTCAAGGCGCGGTATCGGACCACCGCCGTAGCCGTACATTGCCAGCATTGCTATCCCTAAACACAACATCATCGCACCGACGATTTGCCTGGCGGGTGGCGGCGGTTCGCTATCGCCATTACGCGAGCGACGTTCCAGTGGCGATAGCGCCAACGCAACCGGCAACAACAGGACCAACAAAGCGCCGATCCAGACGACTCTTGATGACCACCAGGCTTGAGTGCCGGGTTCAAATTTCAAACCATATCCATCGGCAAGATAGAGAACAGCTACCAGAAGAATCATGACGGTGATGTGCCACAGGTAGACAGTCATGATCATGCTGTTAATCAGAACGGTAGCCGTCCACAGACGCAGGTTTGCGAGTGCGTGACGCATTGGGTTCTCAAGCGCAAGTAACAAGCCAAATTGAAAAACACCCAAAGCCAGCAATGTGATTTTTGGCGGCAGCGTGTTACTCAGGCCCGGATCAGGCGAACCAACCATGGCCAGTGGATACGGTCCTTTGGTAATTAGCAGCCATAGCGCACCGAAACCAAGTGCCGAATAGACGAGCAGCATTCCCGGGCTCTTGAATCGGCCATCGCGCCAGGCGAACCCAAGGTGATGTACGGCAAGCCAAACCCAAAAATAGTTAGACCAACCAAGCCATTCCAGATCTGCAGCAAAGAACGCGACATCGACGAGAACGGCGACTGCAACGAAAGCCCAGAATGAAATGAACCCGTACTTCTTCCAGAACGCATAGGTCAGCGGCGCAAGGATCACGACCATAATGTAGATCGCAAGAAACCAGGTGGGGATCAAAGACGCCTGCGATGCATACTGAATAGTCTGAGCGCTGGCGCCGAAGAATTTGAGGATTAAACCGATCACCGCCCAGCTGACAATCAGCACCAGCAATGGTGCAACCAATCTGTTCAGGCGCGCAGCCAGCCACCCGCCGTAGTCAGTTCCTTTGCGACGTGCACTTTCCAGTGACACCCCATTGGAATATCCGCCAACGATGAAGAAGATCGGCATAACCTGAAAGATCCAGGTCAGCCACTGCGTTTGTGGCTCACTCTTTAGCAGATGGCCCTGGAGGAGCTCTCCGTCAACGTAGTACGCAGTTGCGATCATCCAATGGCCGATGATGACAACGAGAATGGAAATAGAGCGCAGGAAATCGACATAGCGATTCCGCTCTGCGGGAGTTTGGGCCGCTAATTTGCTCGCCTGGGACCAGATTTGCATTGGCGGTGCTTCCTGCATTGAATAATACCGCGAAGTTTGCCACAACGGTCGCAGCAACTCTGTGAATCGTTCGTCAATACGATTCACCTGATGCCGAATTTGCTCAGAGGAACTGCACCAAATGGTAATGTTGCCGGTCTGCGCGGTAGAAAGATCCTGAGTAGTCAAGAATTGCTGTCTATTTCTACTCGACAATTTTCAATGGCGGACGACGCGGCCAATCATATTTCGCGACTGAAAGGCAGCCGATCCTTAAGGCCACGAGACGGTCGGAACAACTGAGGGTAGTGGCTGAGAGCGGACATAAGTGACCAACTGCCAGATCGTCCCTTCGGAGATCAATCCACCGTAGGCAGGCATGCCGTGGGACCGGCCATAGAAAATCGAATGAAACAGTGCACCGTCTTCACCGCCGTGTCTCCAGCGCCCGTCAACCAGGCTAGGACCAACGAAACCGACGCCGCCCCCACCATGGCATCCGTCACAGTTCATTGCCCCAAATAGTAATTCGCCCTGTTCCGCGGCAGCAAGATCTCCGCTGAATGGATTGACAAGGTCCTCGGCCGGTGGCGCCAGGTTGCTGGCCGCCCCGTATTGATCGTAGCGCACGGCCGCCGGTACGTTTCGTGCAGTCGGGTCACCGTCCGAATCAGCCGGCGTGCCGCACGATGCAATGGCGAACAAAGCCAGTGCAACAACGAGCTTCGACTTCACAGCGCGAAGATCCATAGCATGCCGCCGCGGCTGGTATACCGGGCCAGATCGGGAGCGAAATCTGCGGGTGGCCTGATATCGGCCGGGTCATCCGAGCGTACATCGCCGGCAATCAGGAACCAGTCTCCGCCAATGCCCGCATAAACGGCGACGTATTGTTTGCCGTCCGGGGCTCGATAAGTGATAGGTGCGCCGACTACCCCTGAGCCAACCTTGAACTTCCAGAGCGACTCGCCGGTTCGCGCATCGGCCGCTTTGAACCAGCCATCGAGCGTGCCGTAAAATGTGACGTCGCCGGCTGTCACCACACTGCCACTCCACACCGGATATTTTTCCTTGATCTCCCATACACGGCGCCCTTCTGTCGCGTCCCAGGCAATGAACGCTCCCAGGTGCCCACCGGGACCGGCCTTGTAAGGAATATTGGCGCTGACATAAGGCGTGCCGCGAATATACGCAGCATCCTCCGACTGCCAGTCCATGCAAAGGTTGTTCGTCGGGACGTAGAAGAGACCAGTTTTGGGTGAGTAGGATGCAGGCGATGCCGGGCTCTTGCCGCCTTCCAGGTTAGGACAGATATCCCGTACCATTCCCTGCGATTTGCCAGTGAGTTTGCTGGGGTCTACCACCGGTCGGCCAGTCGTCAGGTCAACCCGCTCGGCCCAGTTAACCTCAACGAAGGGCTCAGCCACGAGCAATTCGCCGGTGGCCCGGTCGAGCGTGTATGCAAAACCGTTCTTGTCGAAATGCACGAGTACATTGCGACTCTGGCCGTCGATCGTCAGCTCTGTGAGGATATTCTCCGCGTTTGCGTCATAGTCCCAGTTGTCGTTGGGCGTAAATTGATAGGCCCACACCAGTTCGCCGTCGCCCGGCCTGCGCGCCAGGACACTGGACGACCATTTGTTGTCGCCGCCACGTTGTTCAGCGTTATACGGCCCCGGATTGCCAGTACCGTAATAGACCAGGTCCAGCTCCGGATCGTAGGACAACCAGCCCCAGACCGGCGCCCCACCGCGTTTCCATGAGTCGCCGGACCAGCTATCAAGGGCGAGATCGGGACCATCGTCGTAGAAAGATTTGAACGTACCCGGCGTCGCCAGCACTTCACTGTCCGGCCCCATATTCCTGGCTGTCCAGACGATTTGGCCAGTCTCGAGGTCCAGACCCTTTAGCCAGCCATGGATACCGTACTCACCGCCCGAGGCTCCGACCAACACCCGGTCACCGACGACCAGCGGCGCCATCGTGATGGTCTCGCCGTTCGTGAGTTCCGCGGTCTTGGTTTTCCACAGCTCGCGACCGCTATCAGCGTGTATTGCGACGGTACGGCCATCGAGCAGGTTGTAGATGATTTTTCCCTCGGCGTACACTGCACCGCGATTCACCGCATCGCAGCAGGCCACGCCGACCGAGGCGGGATTTACATCCGGACGGTATTTAAATCGAAGTGGATAGTCTTCTTCGCTGAGGTCAAACGCATAGAGAACGTTGGGATAGGGAGTGACAACGTAGAGCGTGTCATCTACCAGCAGTGGCTGACCCTCATGGCCACCCAGTACGCCGGTCGAGAATGTCCATGTTGGTCGGAGTTCACCAACATTCGCCGCCGTAATCTCTGTAAGGCCGCTGTAGCGGGTGGCACCAAGATCCCTGCCGGGACGAGTCCACTGACCGTCATCCTGGCCGTAGGCCACGCCTGCTAACGCTGTGCTAAAGACCAGGGCGCCTAGGACTGCGTGAATACCGGAGTTCGCCATCCGCTATATGTAGCACGGGGTGGTAAGGCCCGCAATGTCAGGAAAGACTGGCTCGAGGAAACAAGACAACGAATACGCGCGAAACGATTCAAAACCGGCGCGCGGATGACGGTGACAGGACCGTCCGAATTCGAATCATTCAGTCCAGCAAATTGGCCGGAATAGGCAACTCCGGACCCTCTCGTTGCCACATGGTGCTCAGAATCCACCAACGACCGCTGTGTTTTACGAGTTGGAAAACGGTCACGCCACGCGCCGTATAATTTGTGTTCTCCATCGCGTCGCTAATGCCGTATGTGCTGATCACATTGGCCATGTACCCGAATTCCTGCGTATCCCGCGAAATCTCACGTTCAAAAAATTCCGTTGAAATCGTAAGAAAACCTTCGGTCTTCAAATAGTCTTCCGCAAGCTGATGAATCGGCTCATCGCCAGTCAGGTTAATCCCGATCTTTCCTGCGGGGATGAAAAGAGAGAGCATCCGTTTGCCATCTCTCTGGCCCGGATGGCCCGACACGCTTTCGTAGTAGGCGTTAATGAGGCCGTCAATTGTGGCTACGCCGTCCGGATTAGCCGTCTGATTTTGTGCGTAAGACGCCGACATTGATGCCGTCAAAATTAATGCTGCCCAATAGAATTTCAACATGCCTTTCCCCTTATAATTAGTCGAACCTTAGAAGACCGCATGACTTTCATCAAGTATTGCAGTCAGTTGTCGTTAGACAGCGTCGATCAATATCGGCTGGCAGGATTGGGCGATGTTTTTCGTCATGGCTCGAAATGTTGGAGCCGACAAACTCCGCGGGAAATTAACTTGCCGACCAGACTCGTGGAAACCATTTGTCATCGTGTGGCGCTTCCCCGGGCCCGAAGGACACCATGTCATCATTGACCATCGGGTCTGTACCCTCACGCGGGTCCCATATTGCGTCGTCACCTACATAGCGAATCGATAATGCCGCGCGTCGCTTGGAATTTCCGGCATTGTCGCTAGCGCCATGAATAACGTCACCGCCAAAAACAACGACATCGCCAGGCTCGACATCCCAGCAAAGAATGTCATATTCATTCGGCGACGCATCAATATCCGGCATCAATTCCAGCGCGGCATTTTCATTAAGAAACTCCGAGCTGCCGCCGTCTTTGCCGAAGGGAATCGGTCGATATACTTTGCCCGTCGAATGCGAACCGCGCACGAACTTCAATGAGCTCGACTCTTTCGCGCAGGCAGTGAGCGCGACCCACGCGGACGCGATCTGCTTACCTTGAAACGGCCAATAGGGACGATCCTGGTGCCACGGTGTCGTCTGATCCGTTCCGGCATCCCGCACAAAGGTGTGATCGAAATAAAGGCGCGCCTCTTCGCTGCACATCAGTTTCCCGACGATTTCCGGCAATTTACTATTCGCACATAGCTCATACATCCACGGCATGGTTGGCCATAAATGGCGGTCAGAAAAACCACCGTTGCGAATTGTCGTCCACCGGTCTTCATCGCTATTGATTAGCGCATCGAGATTATCGAGGACCGTGGATACCCTGTCGGTGTCGAGCACGCCTTTAATACAGACAGCGCCATCAGCTTCGTATTGCTGGATAAGATCGTCAGAAATCATCTGCCGATTATACCGTCGTATTTTGCTCAATCCCAACATACTCGCAAGTGAGTACTGGTCAAAGAAGCACGGGGTCGGACCACCATAACGTTAGGATTTCAAAAAAGAAAGCGCTGAGAATTGCGTTGAAAGGAACGCTAATTCGGTTTTTCGTATCAAAAAGTTGAATTAGTGCAAGAAGAATGCGGTCGATTTCCTTAATTCCATTTTTCAATACCAAAATCGCAGATTAACACTCGTATCGCGTCTATTTTCTGTCACGTTCTCATTGCTTTCAGGCTGTTGCGCTGGCCCGACCCCGTCAATATTAGGCGCGTGAGACGACGCGTCCGGCGATGGACATCGATCCCGAAACGCTGGCAAGACTGTCGGGGCTTGGCCTATCGCTTGACTTCGACCTCTACGCACTCTGAAAATAGCCCACCTCACCGGCTACTTCTGGCCTCGGCCGAAAACAGCCGTTCAGAACCGTAGGATTTCAATAATCTGAGTGTCCGGTATTGAGATAAGCGGATACTAGCGCACCGCCCTGAACGTAACCCGTGTCTGACGCCTCTAAGGCAGACTTCACGCCACAATTGCGGCATCGCCGCAGGCGTCAAGACAAGGACACGGCACGACAGAACATTCAGTATCTTACGACACTTAAATCAATTCCAGCCGACACGTATATTGAGCTACGACTCCTCATTCTCACCGCTTCCATTTTGCTCATTCTCAATGCTATTACACAGGGCGCTCAGCGCAAGGAGTGTCAATCTTGGAAAAACGCGACGTACGATTGCAATATCTAGCCTTAGGCGACTCGCTACATCACGCAAGATCGTGTCCGCTGCTCGGGGACCAGGGAATACAACCTTTACCGCACGCTCCGACTCTATCCGCCCAGCATCTGACACTATGAGCGTAGAACTGGTTATGAACTGCTGAAGTCCTCCCCTGTAGATTTCATTTTCGATCCACCTGCCACCTGGAACACTGGATAATATCAGTCTTATTCTCGCCTCAAGAATAGGCGAGATTTCCCGAACTATTTTCGCAAGTTCTTTTTCGCCGAGCTCCGCATAATTAGCTAGCGCGCCAAAACTATTCTTCCCGTCGAATGACATCATGTGTTCAAAATTCTTCATAAGTCGCCTATAGGTGCCGGAATCCAGTGGGTCCTATTGGTCAGACGTCGGGCTTCCAAAATAAGTCACAGGGATCAACACCGTTGCCCGGGTTTTCGCCTTATATGACGCATGAATCGGATCGGGCCGATAACGGGCACAATGCACGCATTCACAACGAAGGGCAGCGCGAAGCAATTCGTGTCGCGATGTTCAATTGATATTCGAGCAATTGCCGGGTCGTGCCGGCCCACCTGGAGTTGGTCGCCCAGCAGCTGAGTGACCGCTATCGGCGTTAAGCAGCCTCTGTCCGTATTGGTCAGAAGCCTACGTTACATCCCATAATGGTTCGAGATACATCTCAGGCGGTCTCGCCGACCGTATTGGCATTTGGCTCGACTATCGCATCAATTGCCGGCAACGAAATACGAAATACAGATCCTCCGCACGACCGCCGTGCAACGTCAATATGTCCATCCATGTACTCGACCAGCTGCTTGGTAATGGTTAACCCTATGCCAGTTCCCTCCACTCGTTGCGTACCATTTACGACGCGAACGAAGGGCTGGAATATGCGCGCAATGTCATCGTCTGCAATGCCAACACCGGTGTCCTTGACAGCGATCGAAATTTGACCATCTGGCAGCCAGGATACTGTGATGTCAATAGAGCCAGCCTCGCGATTGTACTTGATTGCATTTGTTATAAGATTGAGAAGAATTTGCCGAAGCCGCAATCGATCAATGGAAATAACCGAATCGGCTGCGCCTGAACTATCAAATCGAACAGTGATCTGCCGCGCATGGATTTGTGGATTCAAGATAGACAGACACTCGTCGATCACCTCACCGATATTGACAGCTTCGGGCCGCAACTCTATTTCACCACTGTCTAGTCGCGCCACGTTAAGCACGTCGTCAATTAAGGAAAGCAAATGCTTGCCGGACGCTTGAATGTTGGCGAGATGTCCCGTTCGGTGACGGCGAATTTCATCTGTAGATAATACTGACAGCAATTCGCTAAATCCCAAAATCGCGTTCAATGGCGTGCGCAATTCGTGGCTCATCCGCGAGAGAAACTGGGATTTTTCCTGATTCGCAGATTCCGCCACTTCACGCGCGTGCCGAAGCTCGACGGCGATCTGTTTGCGCCGCTCGATATCGCTTTCAAGTTTTTCGTTTGCAACTGCCAGTTGCCCATTCGCCATCTGCAGCTGACTTGCCAGGCAGTCACCGCGCTCTTGTAAAGTCAACGTTGAAACTAGTAATTCGTTGAAACGTTTAGCCGCACCCCAGATACCCAGACAAAACAGCACGACAAATGCTGCGATCAAGCGCGTCGCTTGACCATCAAGAAGCAATCCGGCTGTAAGTGGAATGGTCGAAAGGATCAGGTAGGTCAGATAGGTGGTGCGTTCCATCGCCAAATAGGGAATGGCTGACACTGCCATTGCTGCAATGACCAGAAGGACAACGGCGTCGCCCATCGGGGGCGATTCCAGAATCAGCGCAGCGCCACCAATTCCCCAACATGTGGCGGTCAGGCCCGCGCCGAGCGTGTACAGATTGAGCCAACGACGCCAATCATCGTCCGCATTGGCTGTTGCGTCATAACTCCGTACTATGAAACAGCGCAAAATTAGCGCCGATGCCGTTGCAGCCCACCAAATCAACACCGTCGCAGCGGATACCGTCGAAATATTGCTCGGGCCAATCCAAACGACAGCACCAAGTACGATCGTAACCAGTGCCGTCATTATTAGCCCGTTCGTCGACTGCCGATATAGTTGTTGAATCAGTTGCGCGTGAACTGATGATGATATCGGCTCAGACATTCTTGCCACCTTGACCTCTCAGGGCCCGAACGCTCGAGGATTTATCCTCGTTGTCTTGGTTCTGAGTAAAATGGTCCTCCCAGCCATCGAGGAATGCAAGCAACTCATCCGCCGGTTTCGGTTTACAGAAGTAGTAACCTTGAATCTCGTCGCAACCACGCGATCTCAGAAAATTCAGTTGAACCACATCTTCGACGCCCTCGGCGACAACACTTAAGCCTAGCTCCTGAGCCATTGCGATCATTGCTGCGCAAATTACGCCGTCATCCCCGCCCTTGCCGATCTCGCTGACGAACGATCGATCGATCTTCATTCGATCAACTGGAAACTTTCGCAAGTAGTCAAACGATGAATAGCCCGTGCCAAAATCGTCCAGGGAAAGCGCAATTCCCGACTCCTTGAGTCTCGACAATTGACGCATCGTCTTCGCAGTATCCGACATCAATGTGCTCTCAGTAATCTCAATCTCAATGGCGGGCCCCTTAATGCCGCCAGCAAACAAGCAAGTCATAAGTTCATCAACAAAGTCGTCGCGCAAAAACTGATGAGACGAGACATTAATCGCAACACGAAGGTCCTCAAGCATAGTCCCGCGCCATTTCACCAATTGCCGACAGGTCTCCTCGAACACCCAGCGACCCAGCGGTATGATTAGGCCGGTCTCTTCAGCGACCCGAATGAAAGTTACCGGCGACACATCCCCGAGCGACGGATGTTTCCAGCGAAGCAGCGCTTCTGCACCTGCGATGTTGGAGGTCTTCAAATTAAACTTTGGTTGATAAACAAGTGAAAGAGATTCTTCTTCAATGGCCAGTCGCAGTTCATTTTCGAGGTATAAGCGCTCAAGAGAACGTACATTCATTGTGCCTGTAAAAAATCTGTAGTTATTCCTGCCGTTCTGTTTTGCCTGGTACATCGCAGTGTCCGCACTCTTCAGAAGGTCTTCAAGGCTGTCACCATCCTCAGGCATCAATGAGATACCTATACTGGGACTGACCACGAATTGGTGACCTGCATGCGTAAAAGGAACAACTAACTCCTCAAGGATGCGCTCCGCAACAGTCATTGCCGTTTCCGGGCCCTCCACCCCCGTCAACAAAATGGCAAATTCGTCCCCTCCGATGCGAGCGATGCTCACCTCATCGACACCATCGACGTCTGCGTCGTGGCGACGTCTATCATATCGCCGACAACAATTATCTAGCCTTTTCGCGACCGAGCACAGAAGCTCATCGCCGGCCGAGTGACCTAGGGTATCGTTGATTCGTTTGAAGCGATCGAGGTCGACATACAGCAGGGCTAGCCTGTCGTCGGTACGTTTGGCGCGTTCAATCTGCAGACCGACTTCTCGCGAAAACATGCCACGATTCGGAAGCCCAGTGAGCGTGTCAAAATACGCGAGCCGATGAATTTTCTGATCAGAAAGCTTGCGTTCAGTAATATCACGGATGATCACAAGAACTGAATTGTGATCGCGAGGTACAATCCGGGTCTCGAAAAACTGTTCACCATCGTCAATCGCGGTCTCAAATTCCTCCATACAATTGTGCTCAAAAACATCTGTCGCACGTCGCAGAATCGCGTGCATGAGTGCCTCATCAAGCGCGCCCTCAGCCTGAGACAGAATTGGTACTGCGACCGTTTCATTTTCGTGAGCGTAGATGCCTGCGTGCCGAACCTCCACCGCTCTCAGGTTACGATCGAGAATAAGGATGCGGTCGGGCAGTCCGCGCAGGAGGCCTGCTATTTCGTTGTGTGCGTCGTTCGCTCTGAGAATATGTATTAATCGGTATGGAAACGCGGCCCAATTGATGGGTTTGCTCAAAAAATCGGTCGCTCCGGCATCAAAAGCAGCCCGAGCTGCTTCACGGTCATCAGTACCTGTGATAATTAGGACCGGTGTAACAGAGTCAGTCTCTGATTGGCGAATACGTTCACATACCTCGTAACCGGACATCACCGGCATCTCACCATCAAGCAAAACGACATCAGGTCGGTTCCTCAAAAATGCATCCGCAGCTTGCGCACCGTCACTGCATGCCGCGACCTGATATCCCTGGCTTTCCAGCAGTTTTCGCATAATGAGAAGCGCCGTCGGATCGTCGTCAGCTATCAATACTAGCGGTTGTCGGTCGGGTCCGTTCATTACCACTACCCCGTCACCAGAAGCCGCAATTCAGTAACGGCTTGTTCAAAGGAGGAACGGACTCGCTCCTGGTAACCGAGAATGCTGTCCACCTGCCCCTTCCGAGCCCGGGCCTCAATCTTCTTGCACAACTGTGCAAACGATATGGCGCCTACGTTGGTGCTGGATGACTTAAGGGCGTGTGCAGCACCGACAATCGCTTCACACTCGTTTCGCTCGATTGCGTCTTCCAGGTCAGACACCAGTTTTGGACTTGTGTCGATGTAGGTGCTGATCACCTGACGCATGAATGCCCCATCATCATTCAATTGTAGCCGCCGGATATTTTCGATCACAGAACCATCAATGACTGTCTGCGCCCGAACTTCGACTTCGTTCGCGGCCTCTGCGCTTTCGATTTCCGGCAGCATGTCGTCATCAAATTCATTGGGCAGCGGTGCAATCTTGTCGTCACCCAAATGTGTTACTAACATTTTATGAAGGTCGGCGAGAGAATATGGCTTACTTAAGTAATCGTCCATGCCGGCTTCCAGGCATTTCTCTCGATCACCCTTGAGAGCGTTTGCAGTCAGCGCAATAACAGGCAACCGCACCATAGCGCCGGACCCTTCTGTTTTCCGTAGTTCGCCGGTGGCCGAATAGCCGTCCAATACCGGCATTTGGCAGTCCATCAGTACCAAATCGAACGCGCGATCAGCTTTTAGTACATCCAGTGCCGCAGCACCGTGGTCGGCGGTAACAACTCTGCAACCCATCTGCGTCAGCATGCCTTGAGCAACCTGTTGGTTCACTAAGTTGTCTTCAACAAGCAGCAGTCGTGCGTCGGTACCGGACGCGCACGACTTAGGAATGCGTGGCCGCTCGAACTTATCGCTATCCGCCGTCGCGGCCTCGCCCAATATGTCCGCAAGCGCATTTACGAGCTGATCATTGTGCACAGGCTTTGGGAGAGTACGCCGAATACCGGCTGCCAACTTTTCGTCTCTTGACACGCTCGTCGCAACCGAGCTCAGCAGGATCATCGCTAGGCCATCGCCCAAACCTTGCTCACTAACCAAACGCGCAGTATCCAAACCGTCGAGACCCGGCATGCGCATATCCAGTAACAGGAAATTGAATGGCTTTCCGTCGCTTATCGCTTGATTGAGCAATGAAACCACCGGCCCGCCAGAGGCAGCTGTGGACACTTTCATTGAGACGGCCTCAAGTTGGTGCGTAATAATTTCACGGTTTGTCGGATTGTCGTCAACCACCAGGGCGCGTCGACCCTTGAGATTCGAGACGTCGCGTTCAGCTATCGCCACAGCAGATCGCTGTAGCGACAGTTCAAACCAGAATATCGATCCGCCGCCATCTCGCCCTCGAACTCCAATGTCGCCACCCATTAATTCAACGAGTTGACGGCATATAGCGAGGCCTAAACCAGTACCGCCAAAACGTCGAGTAGTAGAATCATCTTGCTGAGAAAAAGCTTCAAACAAGCGTCCGGTGTATGAAGAGTGTACTCCGACCCCGGTGTCGATCACCTCGAAACGAATCGAAACAGAATCGTAGTTGACGGCGGTACTTGCGGCACGGACCAAGATCTCGCCATGCTCGGTAAACTTTATGGCGTTGCCAAGCAGATTGGTCAGCACCTGTTTAACCCGGAGTTGATCGCCTACGACGGCTGAATCGATGTCCGTGGATATGTCACACAGAAGCTCAAGCCCCTTACTCTCTGCACGCTCAGCAAACATGTCGACAACGTCGTAGACAGCATTGCGGAGGTGAAAAGATTGCTGTTCGAGCTCGAGCCGACCGGCCTCGATCTTCGAGAAATCCAGGATATCGTTGATAATCATCAATAATTGCTCACCCGATTGGTGAATCGTGCCAACGAAACCGCGTTGCTTTTCGGACAGGGCCTCAGAACTCTTCAAGAGATCGGACATGCCGAGCACGCCATTCATGGGAGTCCGAATTTCGTGGCTCATCCGCGCCAGAAACTCACTCTTAGCCTTGCTTGCATGCTCGGCCTTTTCCTTCGCGCCGCGCATATCACCAATCGCCGTCTGCAACTCATCGTTCGCTTTTTGTAGCGACTCCGTGCGCACACCCACTATTTTCTCCAGATTCTCGCGATGCTCCGCAAGCCGTTCATCCCGTTCTTCTATTTGTTGCAGCATTGCATTCATGCCATCGGTGAGGCCACCAATCTCATCTTCACCAAATTTTGTCGCGCGAACAGCAAAATCCGCGTTTTCGCGTACTCGCTTCGTGATCTTGACCAAATGAAAAATAGGCCGCGTGATGCGGCGAGCGAGCCACGTAGACATTAGAAAGGCCAGCAAAATCGCAGCGATGAAGGCAGCAAACGTAAACACGCCATACAACCGCAATGTTGACCACAGCCCGTCGAGGCTGCTCCGAATGGCAATGTATCCCACAACATCATCGTCGAATACGATGGGCGAAACGTGTCCATATGATTGCCAACCATCGTACCAATTCAAGGTTTCAGATCGATATTTCTTAATGACTTCAACCGGGAGTGTAGTTTTCGGTGGTCTCGCCAAGTTTTCAAAGCTCGACATCACTGAAAATTCGGAATTAAACAATTGAGCGTCCGTGACAAAATCATCTGCGGCCACCGCCTGCAATACTGAAAGAGCCTGATCGCCGTCCTCGAATAACAGAGCTGCCGCGCTGTTGTTGCCGATCGAAGATGCGAGCACAGATATATGGCTTTCCAGGTTGCGCTTATACAATTGCACTTCACCGAATGTAATCATCGCCGCAACAATGAGCGTTGCCACAGACGTCGTGACCACGATCGACCAGCGAATTTTATTTTGCAGGGAAAAATCCTGAAACCTTTTCATTGATTTCGCGCCTCTTTTAACTGCGACGCGCGAACGACATCGGCGACTGCTAGTAGCTGTGAGCTCAACTTCAAGCCCTTTACGTCGGTTGCCTCACGGTTGATTACAAATCTGACCCGGTTTTCGTTTCTGACCAACGCCATATCACCGGCGTTCTCGGCAAATTTACGCGATTCCCCGATAGTAAGGATCGGCAGTGACCGGAGCGTATCCAGTGATGCTGGGCGACCGTCCATATCTTCGTCGATGTAGAGGATCTCGCAGGCAGCAGTGGCTAAACTTCGCGGGTCAACCCACAGTATATTCAGGACTCGAGACTTAACTTTACGTCCACCCAGTCGCTCGAATGCACGAAACATTTCACGCTCGGCATAAACACACAATTCCAGGGTCGAATCATTACTATCGAAAGTCGGCCAATCGACAAACCGAGCCACGTTATAAACAAGGGCAGCGCGCAAATCGTTTTCGCTTGGCGCATCGTCCGCCATTGCAAGCGTGAGCCCTGTGCCGCAAACGAAAGTCGCCGCGATAAAGAGCAGTCTTGGATAGTGCTTCAAGAGCATCCTGTGAACTCCCAAAACAATCAAAACAACCAACGGACCTGGGCGACGATACGTCGCTCGATCACGGTCGGTGGAGACTCGCCTAACTCAGAGAGAAACTCGACATATTTTGATTCTGCTAGCTGTTGGCCAACGATAGCGAACTCAAAATCGTCCGACGGCTGCCACGACCACCGCAAATCAACATTGTGATGATCCTCGACATTGCCCTCCCCAAGGTCATCCATGTAGCGATACCACAATCCCAAAAGAGTTCTCGTCGTCATGCGCCAATCACTTCGTATCGAGAATTGATTTTTTGCGTTTGGAAAAAGGTTGGCGCCACCACCGAGTGGCGTGGAGTCGAATTTGGCGTTGAGGAAAGTGTAGTTGGCGTCGACTCGAAGGCGGTCTGATACCGCCCACTGACCAGCGATTTCGACGCCGTGTGAGGTCGCCTCCAGACTATTTGCGAACCATAACGTGTTATTGACATGGCTTGCAGTTGCCAGACATGTTGGATCTACCGGAACCAGAACCCCGCTTGGCTCGCAGCTCGGCGATAGTAGTGATGCCGTTCGTAGGTCATCGTATTTGTTGAAGAACACCGTAATGTCAATGCTTTGTTTTTCGCCGACTTGCCAACGCACACCGGATTCCAATGCAAGAATGGTTTCGTCTGTGGTCTGCATGCTGCCCATAAAACTCGTGGTGACAGGCAGCGGCATTGGATTGCGTTCTGAAAGTGGCGGCAATGCCGCACCAATTCCGTCAATAGATACGTTGAAGTCGGCATAGGACGGCGTGCGAATTGAACGGGTCGCACTCGCCCATATTGTCGAGTTACTACCCAATTGGTAGCTGGCGCGAAGCGTTGGCATGATTTGCAGGTCGTCGGTAAGTCTCTCATCTTGTTCGAGCTTTACGCCAAGTGTCAGACGTCCTGCACCATCGCCGAACAGAATTTCGTCTTGAACAAAGGCACTAATCAAAGAATCTGAGCCTGCAACCGGCAACAAGCTGATATATAAAGAGGGCAGAAACTCAAACGAGTAACGGCGATATCCGAGGCCCACCATTACTTCGTGACGACCACGGCGGTTCATCGTCCATTGTAGATCTGCATTATAGGTCGTCGACCGCTCGCCAAATAGGGCACCACGCCGGTCCACATCATCCACAAAAACACGTAATGCGTATGCACCAGATTCAGCGCGTCCTGTCCATGCGGCATTCACGAAGAACCCGTCGACGTTGTTCTCCGCATCCAAGCGTGATGCGTAGGGTTCCGTAATCTCGGTTAGCAGTAATGTCTCACCAATGTCTTCCGCGAAAACTTCAGCAGTTACCTCTAAGTGACTGTCATTATTGTCGCGGTCGTATCGGCCACCAAGACGCGTGCCACTGTAGTAGTCATTGACGGGAAGCCCAATCTCGTCGATGTTACCGTCTCGATTGCTCACTTTTGCGAATAAGCGAAAGTGGCCGTCCTGACCAACGTTTCCACCATAGCGAAATGCGCCGGCGGCTGCACCGAGGTTGTCACCGTCCGCCGTGACTAGAGCGCCCTGCGTCATACGGGACGGTTTCGTAATGATTTGAATTACGCCGTTGACAGCATTCGCACCCCACACCGAACTGCCAGGTCCTCGCACGACTTCGATTCGTTCGATGTCTTCGATCAGTGTATCGAGAGATTCCCAATACACGCCAGCAAACGACGGCGTATAAACGGTACGACCATCGACCATGACAAGCAGCTTGTTGGCGAACCGGCCGTTAAAGCCGCGGGCACTAATCGCCCATCGGTTACCGTCGATGCGGGACACTTGGAGACCTGGTGCTAAGCGCAAAGCCTCTGGAATATTGCGTGCACCCGAAGAACGAATGGCATCACTGGTGATGACGTATACCGCAGCGGCTGTCTCCGATAGCGATTGGGACTTACGAGCCGCTGAGGTGATCTCGACGGACAGTAGTTGCTCCAACGACAGGTCAAATAGGTCCGAATCGCTGGCATTCGCGGCCCCAGCCAGCAAGCTGAGAAACAGTCCAATCGCAATAGATTGAATCTTGATTCGACCTTTGAAGATCCAGCATGCCATGATAAATCGTCCGCGATAGGAATTGGGAAGTCAAATCATCGACATACGCGCGCCAATTCGCAATTGGCATAACGCTAAACTGAAACTTGGGTCACAAGATCAACTTGATCCAGCAACGCCATGTGCGATTTTTTAACAGCACAAATCGCCAATGTGCGTAAGTAATGTCTATTTACTTACCCATGAAACGAAAATCATTGCCGGTTGCGTGACCAATGCCGTCTTATTATTTGTGACTTCAATGGATGGCCAATCGTCTCTTAATAAATGACCAGTTGAACAAGAATGGACACGCACTAAAGCCATGCCGCAACCCATTAATGTTTACCATAAATCGTCTGCCTCACGCAGATGCTTTAAGTTGGCACACGACCTTTCCGGTTGGAACGCAAGCATCTTGTCGCAGGAACCGCAGTCATTTAGCGGTAGCCTCGTGTCAACAGGTCTCGGTGGACTGACCATCAGCCGACTGGAAATCGACGGTGATACGCTGGCGACATTCTTACCAGAATCTGGCAGAACAGGATTTGTGCTGGTTCGGAGCATGGCGTCCGATACTTTGTTCGCCGGCTATCAACCGATGAATAGACTGCTCTGGCACGGCCTGGGACACAACACACTAACGCTTCGCAGCAGCGATCGTCTGACACTACACTTAGTGACTTGGCAATCGGTGACCTCGCCCTTTCAATCAGCCTATCACCTCCGCACAACCAGCAAGGGCAAGCTGGATGTTCCAGACATTGGCCGGGTGTGTTGTCCGGACCAAGCATCGGCGCTTTGTTCGTTAGTCGATCAAGTCTTGGAACCGGGAAATCAGGATATGCAAGATTGGGTATATGAATCTGCTGAACAAATCGTCAATGCAGTCTCGACGAAACTAATTGATGCTCTGGACACCGCCGATGATGGCGAAATCTCACCAGCGATTTCACTCAAAAATTTAAGTCTGTTTGTCGCAGCACACCGATATGTTGAACAAAGCACAATCCGGAAAATACCGACACCGTCAGTAGTGGCCGGAGCGGTCGGTGTGCATGCTCGCACTTTACAAGCTGCGTTTCAGGAGTCCGTTGGGATGACGCCCAAGCAGTTTTCACGACTTGTGCAACTCCACCGCATCAGACACGACATCGAAGAATCCATCACACCAGCGCCAACGGTAATGGCCATCGCTGCAATGGCCGGCTTCTCAAGCCCAAGTCACTTTAGCGCAAGTTTCAAGCGCCTATTCGGAGACTCTCCGTCAAATTTATTAGTCGAGGGCGAATAGATCAAATCAACTCGCCCTCGAATGCTAAACGACCAAATATTTCAAGAACGCCAATTTCATGATGAACGTCTACGCTCCCACAGCTATCAAAAGCATATTGATAGACTTTATGAAATTGATTACAAAAACGAGCACACGTGATGTTGAACCAAGCTCGAATAGGAAAAATCGTCTCGCAACTCGCAAACCCTTCTGGAGCAAATACAACTCACGAAAGTTTGCTATGCGGTCACTTGTAAACCTCCCCTAATCAGTTCCACGCTGGATTAGAGTTTCCGGATTGATTGTTTGTCTGCAAAAACTCCACAGGCGCCATGTCATTCAGTGAGTCGTGTGGTCGGTCATGGTTGTATCCAACCATCCATTCTTCGATCATCTGCCGGACTTCTCTGAGCGTTCGGAACAAGTACAGATCCAGCAGCTCAGTGCGCGTCTGACACGTAAGATTCATGTTATGGAGTGCAAATCAGGACGAAAATTGACGAGGTCACACTTTTCTAGCCATTCGTCGGGATCGCGACTGGTATTCGAAGTTTTAACTGGAGACGAGCGGGGGTCGCCATTGAGTCACAAGCGGACTTAATTACAAACAATGGTCTGTGTACGCTTCCGGCGTTGAAGCAGTTATTCTGGGGCATTGCCTGAAATAGACATCGTCACTGACTGGACTTGGCCACTGCCTCCCGCAATGACGGGGCGCTTCGATATCGGCACAAGGGCGTGAATGCGCGTCCGGGCCTTAATACGACTGTTGCGAGGAATAATCATCGCCAGCAGGAATTGTCTGGATAGCAGTCGCGGCCTTGCTCAATGAATTGTTGGCTAAAGGTAGTCGCCTACTGCAATCCAAATGCGGCACGTACGAGCCCGTTGACTCACATGCTTAGTGAGTGGAAGTGTGAGCTCTTCGCATGATCAACTGCACTTCAATCTGCCTGGCGAGGGATTGCAAAAACTGAAAATCCTGCCACGTCAGATTCCTGGGCTTGTTATCAATTATGCACAGAGAGCCGAGTGCCTCACCCGTTTTGGCTCGAACCGGAATTCCCGCGTAAAAGCGTATAAACGGAGGACCGATTACCAGAGGGCTATTACAAAATTTCTCGTCTTTGGATGCGTCTTTAACTATTAGTGGGCCGTTGATCAAAACCGTATGGGCACAAATAGAGCAGGATCGGTCGGTTTCTGTAATGTCTAAACCAACTTTTGATTTGAACCATTGGCGATCCTTGTCGATTAACGTGAATGTTGAAATCGGCACGTTACATTGGAAAGCCGCCTGGCCGACGATCGAGTCAAATCGCTCTTCCGGAGCTGTGTCGAGAATGTGATACTCGCGTAATGTCCTAAGACGGTTGCATTCATTGATGGATTGTTGTGGGTCCATTAGCTTGTCCAAGTTCAAAACCGTTCAAGGTCAATTCGACTTTAATCAGCATTACGCATAGGGGCTGATCAGCTTAGATTCGTGTCTGCGGAATTACAATTTCACCTGAATCTGTATCGTCAACTATTTTGATGATAATCGCACTTACGTGGTTGCTCGTCGAGCAATTTGGCGCCGTGCCTAGTTCTTTGGCGTCCCTGGCCCAATAAAGAACCATGCAATCAAGCCAATAACCGGCAACAAAGCCACGATCAAAATCCAGATAATCTTGTTGGCAGTGTCGGCAGAACTTCCCAATATCTTTACAGCGGCGAAGATCAGGGCCACTAGATGGACCAGCGGCAAGAATCCCAAATTACCCATTTGTTTCCCTAAATAGCGTCACTTACTAGGTAGACGTTTCACCTCTTGGAAAAGTCACAGTAAGTCTCTCTACGGTTCACACGAACCGCGATGTGCCAGGCGGCGGCACAAAAGGGAGCGAGGGCCACAGACGGAGATCAATCGGACAAGATAGTCACTGTTTGAACTGGGAAGAGGCCTTTCCAGGGGTTCTCGCATCCCGACGCGTTTACGAGAAGTTTGAATCGGCGGACTTGTTGCATTATTGATGTTGGGTAGCGATGAAGACCTCGAATATCTACCGAACCAAGTTTTGAATGGCCTTTATGTGTGCCTGGTCCTTAGTGCTTGAACGTAGTTTTTTGTATTTGAACCGCCCCGGGTTTACCGGAGACTCCATTTCTTGAGAGGATGGAGTTATGAACAAGTCAACGAGATATTCACCG